>SNQJ01S0142159.1:27282-47435 GCA_010110895.2 Picea sitchensis
TGACCAAACCCATGACCAAATTCAATTTTTCCCAATGTTTAGCAGACCAAATCCACTATCAACTGTCAGAATTCAAGTCTCTCAAAAGTTTTAGGTACCAATCTTACCTAGTTCACCTGTTTTTTTTCTCAAGCATATCATTTTACACATTGTGGATTAAAGGTCGAACATGATATTGGTAATCCAACTTCAATCATCCATTAGACCTCATTGATTAGGAAGAAACACTTAAATGTTGGATTTTCAGAATATATTGATCAATTTATGTCTAAAACTTATCAGATCATATACAATGAAGGTCCCCCTAGAATATTCCTCGAATGTAATAAATTATTACAGCTAAGCCTGGATAAGAGAGCGGGAGATTGGTATATTTTTTAGAACTATACAGAAATCAGATTTTATGGCTTTGAGCTTCAACCTTTCCTATTACCTACTTTCTTAACTCCAAGTATCTTTGCACTAGAGTTCATTAGATAAAGACTGAATTCCAATAATATTTATTTTGTATCAAGGAAATATAAGGCTAGTTTTAAATTAAAGAAAGAAGTTGGAACTTTTATTTTCAATACCAGATCAGCATTGCAAGTGACAACAAAACTTCTTTCAGGTATGGGATTTCTACAAGGAGAGCCATGGAAGTATGATCCTCACTCTGTGATTTCCTCAAAAATAATATCACATGGACAAACTCCATATCAACATCAACATAAACCATAGGTAGAGTTGTTGGCCAATCAGGATAGTAGGGAGGAGGTGAAGAATATTTTGCAAGTTCACAACAAAAATCCAGAGCAACGTTTGAATTCTCCAAATACACAAACTCCTTAGTGGTTTGAAAAGACATATAAAATAAAGATTGCATAATCAACTCCAAAGGATTTATGGACAGATGAAGAAGGATCAACCAAAAGAGATAAATTGGAAGAACTTGATGAAGAAGAAGATCCAGAGTTACTAGAAGAAATAATACCAACAAAAAAGGGACATGTTGTGACTATAGAGGTAACATCATCAGAGAAGCTCGAGAGTGTAGGGAGTCAAAGTGAAACAGAATCAGTGATTATTGATCAAGCGAAGCAGATAGACCGGGTTAATCATTTCATGGAAATCAGAAAGATAGGTGTTAAGATTAAAAAGACTATTATTCCTAAAATTAATGACCATGATGCATGTCAGACTGGAATGATATCAGTCGTGGACTATGAGAAAAGAATATTAAATATAGAATTGATGGAGCCAAAGGAGCAGAAGAAGGTGAAAATATTTCTATTGATCTTAATTCGGTCCATCCATTGGATAAATTCGACTTGCATAGAAAAAATGCAGAAATGATAAATAAGGATGCCATGATATCTAATCTTGGAATCAAGAAGCTTCAAGCCATAAATTATAAACTCAGATTTCAGTTAAAAAATGAAAAATTGTCCACTAGAACCAAGCAAATAAGATTAGAAGAGTTGGAACAATGGGTAATGGACCTAGGTGAAAACCCAAGGGATGAAGAATCTATACATGCATTAATAAAAACCAAGGACACAAAGATATAGGCATTGAAGAAAAGGATTAACATCCCAATAATTGATCATGTACAAACTCCAGAACTACAGACAGTCCAAGCAGAAAAGGAACAACTTTTAAAGAAAATGATTCAGATGGAAGAACAAATTAATTTTTATGCCAAACAAATTGAAACTCTGAAGGGATGATCACATTTATTACAATCAACATAATCATTTGATCCAACAATAGGATTGTCCAAATAATTAGCATATTTAAATCCCGAGGGATCGAAAATCGATAAATTGAAGAAAACCATCACAACACAAAATGAAAAAATTAAGGACAAAGACAAAGTTATTGAAGAATATCAAAAACTAGAAGCTAAAATGTTGATAGATATAGAGCAAATGAAGAACAAATTATCATGCAAACTCTATCTAATAGGATCCAAACATATCATTTGGGATGAAATCATCAATGAAGTTGACAATCTTTGGAATTATTTCAAGATAATAGATAATGAAATTTTGTTAACAGATGAAGCAGATGACACTATCAAGATATCATTCCATGAATTGGGAAATTGACCTCAAGTTGCTACTCAAATCATTAAGTTATTGAATTATACTTCTAGTGAAATATTAGTGTTACGAGGGAAAAACTCTCTATCGCCAAGGGTAAACCATAACAGACAGGTATGACTACAGAAATCAACTCAATTCCAACATATGCTATATAAACTAATGTGCAAGATAAGAAAGAGACCTACCTCAATCCAACGTTTGATGGTGTTCCACCGTTGAGCACTTCGACTTAAAGCTTTATACCTGCAATAAGTTCTTGGCAAAAGAGCAGAGCAAGTATATAGTGGTGATATAAAGGGGTTAGCACATTAGATAGCATAATCCATCAATAAACATTACAAACATGCCCATGGATAATAATCATACATTTGCAATATACCAATAGGATGGGAAAGGAGTATTTCTATTAATAATTGATCAGTAGAAGTGACAACATTACAGACTTCCGTGTTGGCACAATTCGAAACCAAGTTCCTTCCAACTGGGCCTCCACCCATTCAATCCTCCACCAAAGGCAAGTTCACAAGAGAGAGTCAATGAGGTTCTCTCAACAATAGGGAAAAAGCTTGGGGGTTGAACATTGTGTTCAGACTTGAGGGACAAAGGGATGCAGACTCAATATGAAGTAATTTCTCTAGATTAACTTTGCTCTCAAAGTTGAATGCTTTCTCCTCTTTTCCATAGCTCGAAATTGTGTTTTTATAGCCTTCAGAATGCAACTGAAGGGCCAAGTCGGAACGTTTCTGGTATGTGGAAGGCCAAGGATCATAGATCTTTTGTCGTGACATGGAAACCCAACCTCATTTTGTATTTTCTGGCACAAATCCTGATGTACGCGGGCTGTAGCGGAGCAGCCAGCGTATACGCATCTTGAATAACTGATAGGGAGCGCATATGTGGAAAAATGTATATTTTTGGCTCTGGATTCATCAAAAAGGGATGACAAGTCTGCATAGGGAAATGGGAAAAGGCCCTCTATGCAAGATAGCAATGGTGAGGCAAATCTCGCTATAACAATTAGCAAGCAAATGTTTCAAAAACAGAACTACAATGGTTATGGAAACATAAAAGGTCTTTACAAAAAGGAACCTAATACAACAAGCTCATAATAAATGTAGTATGGTGAAAATAAATATTAAATCTTTCACAAACAAATTTGAGAATTTAGTAAAAATGGGATTACCTTCAGCTTGGGACAAAAAGGGGAAAATGCTATCATATGAGGATTATAGATATAGCTTGTTTATTGTTAGAAGAAAAGAAGATAAATTTCAAAGAATGGTTGATACTTTGAGAGGGAAGACCACTTTAGACATATTGATAGATGTTTTCTACCTTCTCTGGAAAATAAAGAGTTTATTTTCAAAACCTCTTACATATGAAAAATACACAGAGTTGGATATCGCATTTAGGCAAATGCAATCATTCAGTTATCCTTCGGATGAAACTTGGAATCTTCTTCTTCAACTATTAGTGGGATGACTCACCAAATGTAGTTGAAGAAGATCAAGATTTGTCTCGAAATATCTTATTTTCTACAAGTCAAAGATTTTGTTGTATTCGAATATGCTAAGAAAATGGATCGAATAACCATTTTGGTTTCTATTACACCTCAAAATTACTCACTTCAATGATGACCCATTGTCGTCATTGCTAGTGTCACAAGTGTCACATTTTTTGTCGCAACTGTCGCAAACATCATACTGTCATCTTGCTTATGTTCTGTCTCTAATGACATCATAAGGACACTTAAGACACCTTCAAAGATTGGTTTAAGAAGGAGAAATCATCTGATGAGGAGTACAAAGCATTTGCCATGAAGAAAACCACTTAAAAATGATTTTTGGAAGGCAATGCTCCCCTATACACTGCCACGGAACACCGACGCTCCCTGGCCTTCTTTGGGGGAGCATTGAAACGCTTTGTGCACCCTTTTGGGGGAGCACTGGCCTTTTTTAACCAAATCTTTGGAATGTTGAGAGAAATCAAGGAAGAATCCCTTCATATCTGGAGTTGGTTGGATTTGGATCTGAGGTCAAGGCTCGATCTTAGGGAAGATCCACAACTAAAGGAGAAGAATCCTCAACTTATTCCAAGAATCTCTAAGGTGGTTGGGTCTCTCCAAGATTATATAAGGAGGCCTTCTCATGGTGAAATTCATATGGAGAAATAGAGATACCAAACTTATGATCTCATGAGTGGTAGAGAGAGAGGCATTGTGAAGTATCAAACTTATGATCTCATAAGGGAGATATCATTGAAGCATCAGCATTCTGTGTGTGGATTATTTGAGCAAGGGTCTAGACAAAGAGAGCTTGGTGAAGTTGATGCACCTACATCCATGGTTGTAAGCATCTCACTTTGTTTTAATTGATATAAATCTATGTTTGGTCTGTTTCCTTTAAAGTTTGTGTACGTTTCATGAATTTGTTTCTTTCATAGATCCATTATGAAGCTAATCATGGTAGAGTAGGAAGTATCGTTGTTGTTGCTCATTATATTTTAGGACCTTCTAAAGAACTTGAAGATCAAGATCGGTCTGGATCGAGCAAGGACAAACGTCGGTGAAAGGTATTTACCCTTCTTCCTTCTTCTTTGAATAGTTTAGCTTCATGCAAAGGAAAGTCAATGTCCACAATAGCACTTTTTTGTCTTGGTCTTAGGAGTCTAGAGCCCAAGAGAGAATCCACTTGTCTGTAGGGGGATTTCTCTGTAACAGTTTCAACCTGACTTGTGTAAATATGAATGAGAACTCAATGTAAAGAAGGCTTTTTGGGACCCACAAAATCTTTAATAAAATTATGCAAATTTCGAAGATTCAAACTTCTATGTTTCAGTTCATGTGTTTTCTTTCTTGATGTTGTGTTCATACTCCAAAATTATTCATTAATGTGTCTATTGCCATGATCGTGGTAATTTAGTACTACAACCACTATAAAAAATGCAAAGGTACCTTTAAAAAGTTACAGATTTCTTCAATAGAATGTGAGTATTAAGAAGACATGTTCTTAAATTTTTATTATTCATTTTTTAATGGAAACAAAGTATTCAATTCTATTTAAATTACAATCTAATTAAGATACATATTATGTTATTTCTCTTATGTCTAAACAGTGAAACAATACCTATCAGAGGATACATTGTTTTTCATTTAGATTTTTTTTCTCTTTTCTTCTTTCACACCCTAAAATATCCAATCGTGTGAAACATAAAAAAATTGCCTTCAAATATCAATCTTGAAATATTTTGAGACTGGTTACAAAGGCCTAAATAAATCAATGAAAACACCTTGTTTTAGGATAGATCAACTCAAACCAAATTAATCATAGTAAATGGATGGCTTGGCATAGTTTCCTAGCCAGAAACATCTCAAGGGTTACAACACACCCTATCATCTATAAGGAAATGGAGTCATAGATTCCTTCAACCAAACCATACACAAAGGACTTACAAAAATATGTGGGGTCGACAAAGATGATTGGGATGACAAGGTACTTGATGTCCTATGGGCACAAAAACAACAAATAAGAGGTCAACTAGCCAAACACCTTAGAAGTTGGTCTATGGACAAGAAGCTTTAGTTCCTCTGCATTTCAAACCCAATGTAAAAAGAGTATCCTTGATACTATAGTATGATTCAACAAGAGCTAGAGAATATTGATCGCATCAGTTGAATAAGCTTGAATAAGAAAGAATGACTACACTCAACCACCAAGAAACATAAGGAAGAAAGAAATATACATTGGAGACTTGGTACTTGTATATGATAGTAAAATCAAAGAAAAACCAAGAAAATTAGTAACAACCTAGCTAGGACCATATGTAATTGAAAACATAAGGTTGATCGAAGTAGAGTAAATTAGAACTGTCCAAGGGAAGTTGCTCAACAAAGTATTCAATGGTGCCCCACTAAATAGGTATCATCCATTAAAAAGAAAAGAGAGAGAAAATAATCTCAATGGTGAAAACCCTAAGGGGTGCCACTATGAGAGAGTTTGTTTGAAAACTAGTTAGCTAGAAAGTAGGTTCATATATATCCTTAGCTTAATCGGTATAAATCCAGACGTGAGTTTATCTTGGTTGTTGTTGGTCATGGGTTTGACTCTCTTGATTCCCTCGAGGCAAGGCCCCATAATAAGGGTCGATGGTTTACCCCTCTTACCATCCAATGATCATGGGGAAGTATTCGAAGGGTTTTTCGCGAGTAGAAAAAAAATAAAACTAAAAAGAAGTATAATGGTAAAAACCTTTAGTGGTTCCATTAGGCAATAATTTACTTGAAAACTAGCTTGTCTAGCTGGTAAATTCTTGAAAAAAAAAACCTAAAAAATAGTTGGTTAAGGGTAAGTTGAATGAAAAAACTATCAAAAGATGGGAATTTATACAACAATCCTTGACCATTTTGAACCAATAGGAAGAAGACTCACTAAAATACCATCACTATCAACTACAACTAAATATGAAAAGATGAAGGACGTAGCAAGGAAGCAAGCCAATGGGAATAATATTGACATGGTAAAAATAAGAAAGAAAAAATAAAGGAAAAGGAAATAAATAATCCAAGGCATTTGTAGATCCCAGTTGTTTGGATACATCACAAGGAAGAATGGAAAAAGAAGGATGCGCCGGTCATCATGATGCACACAAAATAATTGTCAATGAAAATAAAAGTTGGTTCAAAAGTCGAACCAATCGATTATAAGTCAGTTGATCAAGACAGGAGAATCGACCACAAGTTGGTCGATTGCACGGGAAGTTGACCTTGACCGCATGAACAACACTTAATTTGTGATATTAATGAATTGTGTCATCACGTTGACAAGCACATGAGAGACTGACAAATTAACCCACTTAATTTGACAATAAATACAACCAATGCAAACTATGAAAGATTTATAGAAGCTATCAACCCAGATTTCACTAAGTTCGAGAACATTCAAGCCATAGTGAACCTTAGTCAATCAATCAACCTAGAAACCACACAGAACTTTAGCAAACCCTTAAATGAAGAAGAAGTTATGGCACCGAAGATGAGAGAGGAAATCCCATATTCTGAATAACCCAAATCCATAATGGTCAAACGTAGGACCAAGAAAAGGTTTGACAAGCAACCAAATTCAAAGTTAGAAGAAAGAATGGATAAAATTTAACAACCCAAAATGGAGGAGACTGACTGACAGAAGCATTAGATGAACTTCAAAAAGTGGGTTATGGTCGATGATAGGTGAAGAGTTGAAACCCTCATGCTTGAAAGAGAAAAGATTAGGTCTTACCTCAATGCGCCTCAAGTCGTAGGGTTTGCTGGTTGGAAGGAGGAAGCATCCAAGTTCATAGTAATTCGATACCATAACGGGCAAATTTGACTCGACTAGCCCATAGCTATCATGATTGGTCTAATCCAATGAATCATTAGATTACTAAGTAAGGTAGAATCCATACCAAAGACAAATGACTCGTTACCTTGGATTCATAAGTTCACTAGAGGAACTACTACAAAAAAGTCCAGGGGGATAGTAATTAGCTAGGTGTTGGAGGCACATGTTAAATGGACATGTATAATAGTTGCTCTATGCTTGACCAAGTTTAGTCGAGCCTCCTATGTGAAGCTACACATGTTGGAGATATTGGCAAGATAATCGAGGAGGACAAACTATTCATCTAGGCAGAACACATGGCTAACATCCCCTAGAACAAATTGTGAGGAGTGTTAATAAGTAAGAAAATAAATTCGATACTCGTCTCTCATGATTTGGGTTACCATGTCTCAAGTAAGCCTAGTCAATGAATCTGATGTCACCTTACCCAGCACAATGACCATGTGGAACTTACAATGCTTTGTTCTTATGTACCAAAGATCTACAAATAATATCACTACATAAAATACAAAGAAGAATATAGAAATCCCACTTTATTATATGAAAACCTTTAGGGTAGGGAAACACCTTACAACTGATCCTTTTAAGGAAAGGATGCACTCTTGATCACTTACCTCTTCGAGGGGGAAACCTCTTAATGATCTACGCTCCAAATACAATACTTCTTCAATCATGCCCATTACATTGTTCATACCCCTTTATATAATACTACCTACCACCTAAGAACATTCTAGAGGAGGAACCTTCTAGTAGGTAGAACCTTCTAGTAGGTGAAACCTTCTAGTAAGCCCTCTTACATTTATTATGTTCACACTAGGCCTTATTTATTAAAAGTGGCATCCATACATAACAATACATATATATTACTATTCCCCTTGGGTACCTCCCTAGGTACCCCATATTATCACCCTAGTTACACTACATTATGTCCCCCTTATGAAAGTGTTGTCCTCAACACTTGTTATGAGGAAGTACAACCATATACTAGGGTCCCACGGATAAGTGTGGACCATAATGTTGAAGGAGACTAGAGAACTAGGGTCCCATGTAGAAGTGCTAGCGACCATGTTGAAGTGGTACAAATGCCACTGTAAACCTGGGTCCAATGTCTAAGTGCTCATGTGAACTCTACGCTGAATATATCAGAACTCAATAGCTAGCTAAAAATGATGCTCCAAAGATCGACTCTGGTCATATGGATCCAAATATGTAGAGACATCCAAAACATAATCCACTAGTACTAGAAAATAAGAAAATTGAAGAAGAGTATGCATAGAAGGATCTTGTCTACTCTCTGGGATGTGCTCTACATAAGGTGGAGTAGAGTCGTCAAATAAAAGACGAAAGTAGTTGTCATCCCATAAATGACAACTATCCATATACCAATCATCACATTTGACCTCAAAATAATGCCAAACATATGTTTCTTGAGAATATTCTACCATGACGGAATGGTCGATGATATCCATGTTACATCTCTCTTGCTTTGCAAGGTTGATCGCTTTAAATTTTTTCTTGAGGGCTTCAATATCTCGTCGAACTTTATTGAGGATCATGAGGATTCTAAAGGGAATATTCATTGGAAACACCACATATAATATATCAAAAGAAAGCTATGAAAATCCTCTATCCAATGGAACTGATCTAGTAGAAATCTGAGCACCTTGTCAAAAGTTATGAGCTCTGTAGTCCCACCACCATCATGAAAAACCTTAAAATGATTGATTTTAAATTAGTGATATCTTCACTTCCGAAGCTCCGATTTAGATGATTTGTTTTTTGAAATTGGGTGATTTTGCAAGAGGAACTTGGATCTCCAATTTGGTTCTGCAAATTGTGCTCAAAAAGTTTCAAAATTGAGTCTGAAGTATGTCACCCTCTTTTTTCCATTGAAAAAAATATGCAAAAAGAACCAAAATTTTCTTCCTTTCTTTCACCGAAGAAAGAGCTTTGATACCAAATTTTGTGCACCAAATATCTACAAATAATATCACCACGCGGAATATATAGAAGAATATATAAATCCCACTTTATTATATGAAAACCCTTAAGGTATGGAAACACCTTACAAATTATCCTTTTAAGGAAGAGATCCACTCCTAATCACTTGCCTCTTCGAGAGGGCAACCTCCTAATGAGCTACACTCCAAATACAATACTTCTTCAATCATGCCCATTACATTGCTCATACCCTTTTATATAATACTACCTACCACTTAAGAACATTCTAGAAGATGATCCTTCTGTTAAGCCCTCTTACATTTATTATGTTCACACTAGGTCTTATTTATTAAAAGTGGCCTCCATACATAACAATACATATCTACTATTATTCCCCTTGGGTACCTCCCTAGGTACCCCATATTATCCCCCTAGCTACACTACATTTGTTGCATATTGGAAGGGAAATATCGAGAGATTGACTCCATAGTATATGTTTGAAGAATGGGTGAAAGCCCTAAAATCCAACTGTCATAGGTGGAAAGTCCCCCAAAACATAAGGAGAAAATTACCCTCGTTAATGCATGTCCAACTGGGGCTCGACTTCACCAATGTTTGGTATGCACAAGGGGTAGGTGGGGAACCTAAGGAACTCAACTATTATCCCACAACCAAGGATAATTTTAAGGAAATATCAAGATAGTTGAATATTGTCACACCAGTCCCACCAATTGTCAATCAGACTAGTTTTTGCATAGTCGTGCCTTTATAGAATGGAAAGTTTGAGGACGAAAAAGAAGCAACTATGTATACAATAACATTTGTGATGTAGGTGAGGTTGACCACAAAATCTGTAGAAAACACAACAATTGGTTGAAAGACCACGAAAACAACAAGGTAGGAGAAATTCGACCTAGACAACTAGTCAACTGAAGATGACTTGGACACCCTTGTCTAAGGTGCCAACCAAATTGAATTTGAGGAGCCCAAGTTGAAGACGAAGCTAAGGTAAGTTGCCCAATAGGTCCTCACAGTGGAAGATTATAAGAAGGGGAAGCTCACTAAAGACCAAGCGAAGAAAAAAAGTGAGTATGAAATCAAGTCTTGTGCCCCAATATGCAAAATCCATCGACAGATAAAAATATATAGTAATTGACACACTGAAGAATAAAATCATAGTCGATAAGTAGATTTAGATCGACCTACGAAGAATTCGATATCAACAAGCAATAGAAGAAACAACAAGGGAGGGAAAAAAGAAGATAATCAAAGCAAGCAAACTCGATATCAAGCTCCTTGGACCTCCCCATCCAACCTCAACAATCAACTTGATAAAGGACCCCTCGCCACAGAAGGGGGCATCAATTGAATGGGAAGTACCAACCCAAAAGCAAGCAACTATAGTGGCCAAGCAACAAGAACAATAACAATCGGCCATGCAATAGGGACAACAACAATTGACTAGATAGTAGGAACAACACCAATCAGTAGAGAAATGGTCACAACAATAGCTAGTCGAGCAAGAGTCACCATAGTAGTTGGAAAAACAACAATAGAAAAACATGATATCCACAAAGTTAACTCAATAAAAGCACTTGATTAAGAAACTAACATAAATAACTCCTTATCAACCAACATTAGCACCTTTGACCGCAGGACCACTGCCCAAAACACAAAAGAATAAATAGCAAGTAAAAGCATGGCACAAGTGTAATATCCCCAACTATGCTAGGCTAGGATATTAGTGATTTCATCAAACAATTTGCAGTATAAGTATTCTTTATGGCCTAATCTGGTTGACAATAGATTACGTCATTCTACCAATAAACATTTTGTCAAACATATTGCATGCAATTCAAATACTCATAATATGGAGAAAACACATGCGTATTTTATTATGAATGGAACCCAACGTACAATATATAATGGTTGTTATGGAAGTTGCAGTACATCATTGAAAAACACACAATAATAAGCCAAAAACCTAGATGATGTCACGATCACCACCAGAAAACCCACGAATCCACACCTCCAAAATTTAAGACATCCTTAGATGAAGCTTAGTTAAACATCCTGGATGGATCCTCCTCCTTGTCTAGCTAGGGTGGATATTGCACCACTGAAACTAAATTACAATGGAAGGGTTTTGCCAAACCCTAATTAAAACTTGGCTCCAAGAGCACTCCAAAGAGATCAATCCAAAAACATAATGAGGAAGGTGAAGTGCTACCCTTCCTTTATACTTATTTCATTCCTTCTAGATCTTTCCCCTTTTTGACCAAATCAAACATGACCATTATTTCCTTCTTGACCAAAGCAAACATGACCATTATTTCCTTTTCGACCAAATCAAACATGATCATTATTTCCCTTTTTTGTTTCCACTTACGGATTGAAATCACTTTATAACCCTTTTTAGCCCCTTTCTAGTGCCAGGAACTGATTAATAAGCTTCTAAGACGTTCTCGAATGTCGGAATCCCCTTTCTCATCCTCCCAACCTTTATATATTTCTATCCTGATTCCAACAAGCTATTACATGAAGGTATTCCCTCCAATAATACGACCCAAATAACACCTTTAGTGCATTTAATTAATTTATACCCAATAATACTCTTCATTTACGGGAATCGTCGAAATACCACAGACCCAAGAATGAACTGTGAAGAAGTGATCTTGATGATGAAATAAAGTAAATGGACTAGGTTGGGCCTCATATAACTCCTCCAATTGGCTCAAGCCCACTATAATCCTCCATTTACTCCTATGTCGAGGCTGACATAAACCCATAAGGTCACCTCCAACTGTAAAGTAGGGGAATCCAAAAATGGGAACATTATAGTCCTCCCTTCCCAAATGTTGTCTGTCCTCAAGCAATGCCATCATAACCTGACGCTCCATTGACTGAACCAGACTAAAACTAAAAATGATACCAGGGTCCCAAACCACCCTAGAATATGTGAAGAATCCTCTACTCAATGCACGGTCTGGCAAGGTACTGACATAGGAAACCTCCCGAATAATATTGTCGATGAGTATAGAAACTCGATTAACCCCTCAAAGAACTTCTCTACTAGGGAACCAGTCTCATGAAAGCAAAAAATGGCTCCCGCCTCTGTGTCAGCTATCGAACTGTCTAATACTGAAATCCCAAGGTCCCAAGATAATATCATGAGGGAACCACCATGTTGATGTTGTGCCACTCTGATCATAACCATCCGACCATCGTTCCTCGTCTACCTCCTCCTCCCCTAGTACTCCCACCTTAAATACATGTAAGGGTTGAATATACTACCATGAATAGTATCATGCATAGGCATCCAGGTGAAGTCACAACCTGCAAATCCACTACCATAATTGATCTCAAATGTTGGAAAAGGAAGTGTATCCTGATCATTGGCAATGACATTGGTCTACTCATGGACTCTAGATATCTATCCACTAGATAGATTTGTCACTTACACTACCCCATACTCAGACAATATCACCAGAAAGTGTGTGAATTGGTTAATCACCGCAGGCATACTATATGTCCACTGCTCAGTAAACCTATGATGCAATCTATCCACATGCTCTCCCACCCTCACCCAAAAAATTCCAAAGATTGCATCCATCATGTGGAATGAGTGTTCCCCAACCTACTTTGCTGACAATTTTTATACTCCCCTACATCGTTTGGGAGGCCTCTCCATGCGAACCTCTCTCGGACCTTCCTGGACGATGTGGAACACTCTCTACTCCTAGCACTAATCTACAAGGTGCTGATACAAGAATCCATCTGACTACCCCTAATACATCAGGCGATCATAAGTTGCATAAACTTGGTCAACTCCTCATGAGACCACTCCTACAAGAAACCAATCCTAAGCATCCCAAGACTAAACTCTGGAAAGTGAAAAATGGTCATATCATATGTATCGTATGTTGAGATTTTAAACACTGCAGTTCTAGGGTCCCAAGCTAATATCCTTGTGGAACCATCATGCCGACGTTGCACCACTCTGATCATAATTGTCTAACCCTTATGTCTAGAATGTAGCCTCCACTCTTGGAACCCCAAGTTGTAATGTCTAGAAGACCCTATTATAGAAAAAATTTCCACACTCCATGCATCTTACTTTGATGGCCTTTCATTTTCCTCTGCAGACTTAATTAACCCTTTTTCTCACTCTAGAGTAAAAAATACAAATTTGTGTCCATATACGCGAGCCACGGTTAGAAAACTCATGTATACGCAGGTTGCTCCATTACATCCCTCATACATCAGGTTTTGTGCTCAAAAATTAAAAAAAATGTCAGGTTTCCATGCCATGTCATGAGATCCATGATCCTTGACCTTCCATATACTAGAAAATATCTAACTCGACCCTTCAATTCCATTTAAAGGCTATAAATTGAGCCATATACAAGCCTTGAATAAAATTCATCATTGAGAGCAAAGACACTCCAGAGAAATTTCACCTCATATTGAGTCTGCATCCCTTTGTCCTTAAAATTCTGAACTTCTTGTGTCCAGTCCCCGAGATCTTCTTATCTTGAGATGGAGAACCTCATTCACTCCTACTACTTATGAGATTGCCTTTGTGGAGGATTGAAGTGGTGAAGACCCAGCTGGAAGGACTTAGTTTCTCGATTCTGATACATGTTGTTACAGAAGCTTGTCACCTATGTACTTTTGTTGATTACATTAATAGAAATACTCTTTTCTCATCCAATTATATGTTGCAAATATTTGTATTACTTTCCATGGGCGTATTTGTTATGCATTTTAACAGACTATGTTATTTTATATGCTAACATTCTATATAATTTCCACATGCTTGCGTATCTTGGTTGTTGAGGACAAGTTGCAACTATAAAGCTTTCGGTCGTGAGCTCAACCATGGTCTTCTTCGGATGTCCAGATGAGGTAGGCTTCAAGCCTTCTCTTGTTATCATTTTAATTTATATAGCATACTTGAGATTAGAGTTGTTTTTTAGGTGCACTCCGTCTGTTGTGGTTTTCCCCTACCCATAGAGATATTTTCCTTGTAACATAATTGGTGACTCCACTGGGGAAGATCTCCCTTTTGGGGTATTGGGTGTTTTTCTCCTTTATTTTCTCTCTATTTTCCTGAGTTTCTGTGTTGCCTGATGCTTGACAGCCTGTATTTTGTTTTGTATCTGAGTTTCTTGGCCTGAACCTTGCCTAGGCAGTGTCTTCTTTGGCACACATGGGTTTCCCCTTGATAGTCGCATACATACGCAAGCTTTCTATCTTTAGGGCACGTACATACACTTTTGTTCCATGAACAATCATGTACACTATCTTATGAGTATTTTTGGCTGAGTTTAGTGTTTTTTGGGTGAGTTATGCTGGTTGCTGAGACTTCTTGGGTCCCTGTTCTGACTGTTAAGTGCCTAGAGAGTGATAGGAAGTCACATTGTTGGTGAATCTTTTGGGCAAACTCCTTTCTTTCCATTTTTCTCATTTGTTGTCCTTGCATTCTATTCTGGGTAGTCACTTCTTGGTGTCCTGCTTGGCTTGTCTCTTTTTGCTTATAATAGGGTTTGCCTATGAGGTTCTTATTCAATCCTTGCATTTTCATTTCATTATATTGAAAATACAAAAAAAAAAAGTTTTTTTTGCATATTACTTATAGCATTTTCACTTTTGGTTGCTTTACATTAGTTTTGGCATATTAGGAAAGATTGCACTTCATTGAAATTGTAGAGATTGCATCTTGGAAACAACATTTAGAAGCATACCATCTCTTTGAAAATCAAGACTAGTACTTAGAAGTGTTTTTATATTTACTTCCTTTTTATATATGTTGAGTCATAATACCATCAGTTTCACGATCGCACCTCTCGAATAATCAATAGCCATTAAAATTAACATTGAATAATTAAAATTGACTAGAAACAATTTTATTTTTTCAGGGTACACAAACAAGTGTAGGACCTAGGGCCTTGGAATAGGATTTTGGGAGTAAACTTCTCCAAAGATATAAAACTCAATGTATGTGTCTGACCAAGGAGTGGTGAAACCTATTGTGTAATTGGTGTCCTCAAAAGGCTCCACTCACACTGGAGTTAAGAACGAGATCGCATGAAATTGGTTGCAGAGATAACCCTCTAATAACTTCCTAGCGTCAGAGATATTTCTAGGGTTCTATTCGTATATGGGGGTTTCGCTAGTGCCTTTATCTTCTTGAGAAGCAGTGATTTCAAGATTTCGGCCTTTGCTACTTTTCCCATATGGTGGACTGGACTTGGGACTACTTGCCTGAGCATTGGTTATACCTTGGTGACTTTAGTTGCTTGACCTAGGTAGCCACATAGGTTTCTTGCAGGGGTTATTCTACGGGTACCCTGAGTCAGATAGGGATCAGACAACACACAAACTTTATGGAGGATTTTCTCTCTGGGGGAATCTGATCGACTACGTTGTGAAACCTACGAAGGTCCTTATAACTGGTTATGTTACCTCCACTCTATTGTTCGAGTCTCATCCTCTCTTGGAAGAGGCATACCTTCCTTATTTTAGGGGGTCCCTTCGACCATCATATCTTGTTTGTGTGCATTGACCTTTAGCTTTATTTAGGACTGTGCTCTTTGATTATTAGTTGGCCTTAGGATTGTGTATTGTGTCTCAGGTTTTGAGTCATCATGGAGCAAGACCAACCTCCTCGTTGGTCTCTTCGTCTTTTGAATCTATCACCACAATTAGATCCTTTACCGAAGTTGCCTCCTAGAAGGCATAGAGTTAATAAGTGTGGTACATATATCTCCACCTCCCACGCTCAGGATCGCCCTACCATGAGTACTGAGTCAGATATGAATGTCTTGGGAAGCCCTTCGACTCCAACGTCCTCTATGATTAGTGGGTTCCCCTCGACTCCCTTATCATCAACGGTTTGGATTTTGTAGGCTCCCTCACCTAATGCTACCCAACCCATGGTATTTTCTCAACCCATGGGAATGAATCCTTTTGTATTACCAAGCGGTACACTGAATCATAATACTCGGTCCATGCCTTGGGCCTCTATTCCTTTCTCTTTTGGTATGACAGATATAACTTCACACTTGTCATCCTTTGTTTCATCATCTCATGTGAATCCTAGTTTTGGGTTTGGGGGCATGATGCCTCCTTATACTCCTTTTTCGTTTGGTGAGGGGCATATCCCTCAACCAAATCCTACGGTAGGAGGTTGGAATCCTCCTTCCATTGGACCCAATCCTAGCTACACATTTCCAAGATCAAGTGCTCAAATGGGTGGTCCTTCTACTTCTTATATTCCATCCATCCTTATTCCTTTGTGCTTGTTCCTACGAACGCTTTTATCATGGAAAACCTCCCTCTTACCTCTGGTGTTTCATATGGAGGGAGTCAAATTTATAGTATGAGAAATGCCCAGCACGGAGTTCCTTTGTCTAGGGGCAACATATATCCTCATATGAGTAATCCTTATCATGTCGCTTTCTCCTCGCAAGTGGCTTCCTCGATAATGATGCCTTTACAACCTTTTATAAATTAGTTGGGAGGAGGATACTATCCTATGGGATAGGGACATGGTATATACCAAAACCCTTTTTGGCCTGGGATCTCTCAAAACTAGTCTTTCCCAGGAGCATGGGATCAAACATCGCAACCCTAGCTCCCTTTTCTGGGTTGAATCTGCCAGACTTGTCAAAATTGATGAATGACCCAATGCATCACGATTCATCATGGGCCCTTGTCCTCACCAAGCTTCCTTCTGACATTCCAAAGTTTGATGGCAAGACTAGTGAGGACTCGGGTGATCATGTGACTACCTTTCACCTATGGTGCTCATCTAACTCCCATAATGACAATTCTATTTGTTTGAGGCTATTTCAATGCACCCTTAAAGGGGTTGTCGTGAAGTGGTACATCGAGCTACCTGGGGGAACCTATGGAACTTTCAATCAGATGGTCTTGGTTTTTCTCAATCAATTCCAATTATTGGTTCGTTACGATGCTGGTATAAAAAAAATTCGATTTTTCGTCAAGATAAAGCCACCCACATCTCTGATCATATCCAAGAGTGGCATAGACAGAAGAGGTTGATTAAAGCTTACATTCCTCCAAAGTTTATGTTGGAATGGTTCCTCAAGTATTTATTGCCTTGCATTTCAAAGGATGTTTCGACATCTGGAGTGACATCTAAGGAAGAAGCCATCTTCAAAGCCAAGCAGTTGGACCTTATATATGCTCGATCTGGGATGCTTTATGAAATTATCCCTGACACACCACAATCAAATTACAATCCTAGAAAAAGCTTGGGCCTCATGCCAACGACATCATAGGCTTCACAAATGCCAAGACTATAGACTTGGTGATGAACCAACTGAAATATTTGTCTCTTAACCAGTATGTAGCAGGATAAGCTACAACTTCATCCTCCACCACCCAATTGGTGGATGTGCATTTTGTACAGTTATCAAACCCAAACGGTAACCAGCAACCCAAAGGGAATAAGAAGAAAGGATAAGGTAATAATCATAAGGGTTGGAAGAATAATAATACTAATAAAGCCAAGGACAACAATAATAATGACAAATCTAATAATAATGTTGGTGAGGGCAAGAAAGAAAAGAGGAAGGTGAAGTTTCCCTGTAAACTTTGTAAAGATGATCACCTTACCCACTTGTGCCCCAAAATTGAGGAAGCCTCGAGGCTCATAGCGCAACATCCTACTGTGTTGACTAACTCATTTCCACATAACCAAAATATGACCTCGGGGACCTCCAACACCGAAAATGTGTCGAGTGGGAGTCAAAACCCCTTGGCATATGATGGTGGTCATCTATGCATCAATATGGTTAAGTCTAAGATTAATGTAGCCACTCGATCTCACGATTATGGTTCGTCACAACTTGTTCTAGGTCTAAAGCCTCCCTCTCCTCCAGAAACACCTTTGCAGATTGATAAGCATGAAACTTTGCCTCGTATTTCGAAAGGAGTCCTTAAGTGCTCTACCCACAATCCTAATTCTAGAGCCACCCAAAATTACTCGATTTTTTAGGATTTGGGCCAAACCCCATGCACAATGTCAGCTTTGGAGGAGCTTCAGATGTGTCCTACACGGAGGAACGCCTTACTATCTGCATTGGGAGCTCTAGACCTATGCATCTCAAAGGTTATCAAGTTTGATGTCATGAATGTTAAGCCTCGCTTACCTTACCATGTGGCCTTTCAAATCCATGTGGAGTATACAAATGTTACCATTAAACGTACTGTCATTGATGAAGCTCCTTCGACATCTATGATGGTTTTGGCTTGTTGGAAATCCATTAGCTCTCTGCCCCTGTCTCAATCCATGACCATGTTAGCTGCATTTGATGGACGTTCTTTTAGAGCCCACGATATCCTTCCCACTTTACCGGTCCAGTTAGGCAGAAAGACTATGGAGGTCGAGGTTGAGGTGGTTGATGCACTTCTCGACTATAATCTCTTTCTAGGGAATAATTGGACTTACGCTATGAGAACCATTGTGTCATCAGTATTCTGCATGTTATGCTTTCCTCACAAAGGAAAGATTATGACGATCGACCAATTGTCCTCTCTGCATCCTAGTCCTACTGCATCGGTGGGGCCTTCGGTCCCTGTTATTAATAATTCTCAGTAGGAAACTGAGAATGTTGGTGTCAAGATGTATTCCTCATTGATGGGTACTTCTAAATTCACGCTACCAATTTTATACATTAATGTCATCTTCGGTGAGTCTTCATGGTCGATGAGGTTCGTCCCTTTCCAAACTTCATATTTCAATAACCCTTGGACCCTACCTTCCCCAACTATGTCATTTGAAGGTCATTCTCACATCAGGATGGCGATGTCGTTGTTTGCAATAGAAATTATGTATCAGGCTATACAAGAAGATATTGCTGACCCAGATCCTTCCTCCTCGTAGACAGACGAAGTGGATCCCATTTAGAGCCTACATGGGTCATACAATCATCTTGTTCACATGATTTCCTTCATGATACTTTACCTTCAGATGAAGCCATCTTAGAGGTCATGTCTGGTCCTGATAGTCCTTGGGACGATATGCATCATCGATCCTATTTTCTCCCAGAGATTGTGAGGATTTAACATGATGAATTTAGGTCCACCCCAAGTGAGATGGTCAGTCACGTCGTGGTTCCGTTAGATACGCATGGTATTTATGTCAAAGTAAACATGGTGAACATTTCTCCTACCGTCACGATCGACATCTCTCGAACCCATGGTAAAATCGAAAACGTATATATCAGTACAAATCGTTCACCTGAAGAAATTCACATCTACACCGTTCTCTTCAAGGAATTCCGAGATATATTTGCTTGGTTGTACGAAGAGATGTGATGGATTGACCGCAGTATTGTCGAACATGAAATTAAAACTTATCTGAATGCTAAACATGTTCGGTAACGACTTAGAGCTATAAATCCTTGGAAGGTCCCCGCTATTAAGGCAAAGGTGGAGAATTTGCTTAATGTTGGCTTCATCTACTCGGTTCCCTTGACCGAATGGGTGTCCAACCCCATTCCCGTAGATAAGAAGAAAATAATCATCCGCGTATGTATGCATTTTAGGGACCTGAACAAAGCATGTCCTAAAGATAACTTCCCCACTCCCTTTATTGACTAGATTATTGATGAGTGTGCGAGAAGCAAAGTCTTTTCTTTTATGTGTTGAGATTTGGATACCTTGGAAAGTGGTCCCCATGTGCTTATGAGTCTCTAAGCACAAAGGGGGAAGACTT
>SNQJ01S0142159.1:47445-68564 GCA_010110895.2 Picea sitchensis
GTCCTAAAATAGCAAAAGAAGACAGCCAAACAGTTGAAACTTAGAGCCATACTAAGGTCAAGGACAGACCTTAGATGGCAGCCTCATAGGACCTCAGAATTTCAACATTATGAACGGATTTTCAGGTTATAATCAAATTCAAATCAAACTCGAGGATCAACACAAGATGATGTTTATTTTTCATTGGGGTACCTTTGCTTATCGAAAAATTCCTTTCGGTCTTAAAAATGTCGGAGCGACCTTTCAACGTGCCATGACCTTTGCATTTCACGATCTTAAGCATATTGTCGAATCTTATATAGATAATCTCGTTGCTCACTCTCGCAAGAGGGTAAATCATTTGACTCACCTTCGACTAGTATTTGAAAGATGTCACTATTATCGTGTTCGGTTGAACCCTCACAAATGCATTTTTTGCATTAGGTCTGAACGCCTTTTAGGATTCATATTTTATGAGCATGGAATCATGGTGGACCCTATGAAGGTTTAGGAAATACTTCAATTGCCTCCCCTGCACAACATTCAACAACTTCAGGGTTTATAGGGGAAGGTTAATTTCCTGCGTCATTTCGTAGCCAACTATGCCAACATAACTAAGGGTTTCATGTGCCTCTTGAAGAAGGACACTCTGTTCATATGGGATGAGCGAGCCCAGGAATCCTTTGATGCTCTTAAGAAAGCCTTGGTGTTGGCGCCTCTACTGAAGCCATCATAATACAGTAGAGATTTCCTGCTTTACATTGTCGCGTCTGAAGGGACAGTTGGTAAGGTTCTTGTTCGGGAAGATGACAAGTTCCATGAGCACGTTTTCTACTACCTTGGCCGAAATCTAGTTGGTCTTGAACTTAAATACTCCCACATAGAGAAGATTGCCTTAGTCATCGTACATGCAGTTTAGAGATTGCGTCACTATATCTTACTCTGCAAGACTACCATGGTTGTTGATATCAATCCATTTCAGTACATCCTTATGAGGTGTATCATATAGGGGGAATACAATAAATGGATTGTTATTTTGCAAGATTTTGATCTTGATTTCGCTTCCGCGAAATCCAAGAAATTACTAGTTTTTGTGAAACTGATGTTAGACTTTCCTAGTATGGATGAGGATATTTTTCACGATGATTCATTCATGCATGAACATATCTTCCTTGTCTTTCCTTTGTACCTCTGATATGGAGATATTTTAATCTACCTTCAAACCCTGAAGCTTTCCCAACATTTGTTGAGAGACAACCGACGACGTATATGCCATCAAGCCAAGAACTACCTTATTATCGACGACACATTGTATCGTCGAGGGGTAGATGTTATTTTGTGTCATTGTTTGAATCACAAGGAGTTTGAGATTGTTCTCAATGAATGTCACAGTGGGGTGTGTGGTGGTCACTTATCTAGGCTTATGACAACCCAAAAGATATTTCAAGCTGGTTATTTTTGGCCGTCAATTTTTAAAGACTGCGTTGAAGCGGTCAAGAAGTGTCACCCTTGCCAGTTGTTTTCTCGCACCTTGCCCCTCTTCACCGAGTCGTTACCATCGGTCCCCTCACTAAGTCAGGGGTGTATTTCATGTACTGCAAGCCAACCTTGGTTGGGGGGCACCATCATATTATTGTGGCCATGGATTATTTTACTAAATGGGTTAAGGCCATGCCTACCATTAAATCTGATGGTGAGACTACAACACTTTTCTTATTCAATCAGAATATAGCTCAGTTCGGAATCCGAAAATAAATTGTCACTAATCATGGTAGTCACTTCCAAAATGAGATGATGATAGAGTTAGCATCAAAATTGGGGTTTACACACGATCATTATTCCCCCTACTATCCCCAAGAAAATGGACAAGTAGAGGTCGTGAATAAATCTCTAAAGACTATTTTGTGAAAAAATGTCAGGCAGAGTAAATATAATTGGCATGTGATGCTTTACCATGCAATATGGGAATATTGAGCCACGGTAAAGACTTCCATCGGCTTCTCACCATTTCAGTTAGTCCACAACATGGAGTCGATTCTTCCTATTGAATGTGAAATCCCTTCCCTTAAGTTGGTGATCGAGATACTACCTAACACGACCGATCTCGAAGAATGCCTTGTACACCTAGAGAACCTCGATGAGCAGTGTTGAGATGCATCTATGACCATCAAAGTAAATAAAAGATGTGTCAAGGTCCACTACGATAATTCTGTCTATCCCCAACAATACGTTGAGGGTGACTTGGTCCTTCTTTATGACCAAGCTAAAGAACCGTTGGGGGCAAGAAAGTTCAACCCCATGTGGCACGATCCTTATATCGTGCGATGTATCCTAGAGAAAGGAGCTTACGAGTTAGAAGATTATGACGGGAATGTGTTGGATGAGCCCATAAATGGGCTCTACCTTAAAGGTATTACGCTTGAGCCCTCAAGCTTGAGCGTCACCTTTCTATATTAGTGTATGTTAGTGTATGTTAGTGTATATACTTCTTTTTAATATTTTGCGTCACCAACTTGCTTATTGAGTTTTCCCTTGGTTGGCAGAGGTCGATGGAATCTTTGGTGTACTTAGGATTAGCAGATGATGTCAGTTGTCATACGCGAAACATGCATTCTTTCGCTTGGGTTATCTATTCACCCAAGGGACAACTAGTGTCTTTAGACAATGTTTGTCTAAAGCCATCAATGAATAATGTGGTTGAGTATAGTGTTATTATAGAGCTATTACAAGATGCCATTTCACATGGTGTTTGATCTTTAGAGGTTCACCTGGATTCCCAATTAGTTGTATGTCAATTGAACGACAATTACTGAGTGAGAGATCCTACATTACTTTGTTGTTTCGTACATGTATGACTTTTGGAACGATATTTTGATTTTATTACTTATAATCTCATTCCTAGAAGTTCTAATCAAGTATCTAATGCATATGTTAAGTAAATTTTAGAGTGGCATTTGTCGCATAACCAAGTAAAGAAAACACACATTCATACACTCATCATTCTAAGATATGCAAGTAAATCCGAATACCAAATTTTTTTTTATATTTCATCCTTTAAAGTCCACAAAATATGGTGTCATGGTACAAAATTGGGCTCATGCCCTCAAAATACATATATGACTGATACATCACATAACCATGGCACCTAATCCTGAGGTCCCAGATGCATGTCATGATAGCACACTACAGCATTTGCAAGATGCCAAAAGAGTATCACCCATGCACGAGGTACACCCACCACCTGCCTCTACATCACCTCTAACAGATCCTCCACCTAGACCATAGTAATCTTGTGCATCAGACGAGATAGGTTTCCCTACACATTCTCGAGAAATATCTCTGCATCTATTATAGCGTTATTAACCCCCTAACCCTTGAGACATCATCTCCTAGAGGTCACCTACCCAATTCATCCATTTTCATCATTTTCCCATTGTGTTTCTAGCCTAATTTCCCTTCAGTTGCACTTAACCTTCCTCAAGCCTGCAACCGAAAGGGTTGGTCACCCTTTTTGGACAACCAAGTCGTGACCGGGTCGCTCTGTCTATGTGCTTATGTCAAGACAGAGCCTAGATGCTCCCTTTTTTGGACTTGGTTGCGATGGATGCAACCTTATTCTGATTTCTCAAGGTTTAGTCTTGAGAAGGCTTCCATTATGAGCCTGAGGATCTTATCTTATTAACCATATGGACTTATTTTTAAATCCCTATAAGAACCAACCCATTTCCATGGGAAAGGGGGAGGAAAGAGCTAGCAAGGTTACTCTGGTGATTTGATTGCAAGACTTGGGCAAGGAGCTTGGAAGGAGACCATTGCATCAACTGCTCATTTGTAAGTTGTAATATTGCTTCTTTGATTAATAGAAGACATATTGGGTGTTTCCCGCTATTTAATTGTTCGTACAAGTTTATGTATTAATTGGTAGAGAATTAGTATAATTATGTGTTATGATATGTTATTAGATATGTTGTCAATCCATGAATGATTGCTTTGATATTTGGGATGCTTTCATCTTCTTTGGAGGTTTTCATGTATGAATCGGATCTAGGAATATCCTTAGTTTATGTCTTTATTCTTGTCTGAGGCGTTGGTCGAACCTAAGGGAGCTCAACTCTTGTAGGGTGAAAAATACCTACAACATCATCCCTGCCTACCATCTCATCTACTCAGCCCCTACGTCGATGTCGTGGATACTTGTATGGTCGTCGTAGACCTATGTTTGCGTAAGAAAATAACCATTAATACATGATACCATACAAAAAAATTGCATTTTTGCTTGTATTTATCAAATTGAAAAAAAAAGAAATATATAAAAATTGATTCTCATCGATCTCTCCAAAGGCATATCCTAATGGAAATGACATGTCACTATCCCCTCGGTATTCCATCCCCTCATAGGGATAGTCATTGATGGCTATGATCTGTCATCGCCACCAGTGAAAGAACTCATCGTTGTAGGGGGTTGGTACCCTACCACCTCCCAGCCACCTCATCACCTCGGTCCACCATGACATGGTTGGATCGCGTGGACCATGTGGTGTAATCTTTACTCCAGGGCTTAGATTTGGAACCCTCTCAAAGAAAAAACTACACAAAATGGATGCAAACCTGAAGTTCCTCATTCTCTCGAGTTTGCAGTTCGTCAACTAGCTCTTCATGTTGTCTAGTAGTGAGGTGCACCAATCGTAAATTGTGGGTCTCAAAGACTCCACATCATAGAACATGAGTGGCCTCGACGCCTAGTGCAATGAGGCCAACCCTGATATTTGTGTGAGTACTGAGACGACAATCTTCAGACTCGGGTTCTCAATCACCTTGATAGGGAATTGGCTCCCCACTTTCTTTGTGCCTGCAACATAGTAGGTGGCGATGTTATCCTCCATAGTCCTCCCACATCTAGCCCCTTGGGCCTTGAGATTCACCATCTCACCTTGGTGAGACAATCTTGTAATAAAGTAGATATTGTCCACTTCAATTCTCAATGGTTGCCCATCAATATTAAAGGCCTCAGTATCCATATCCCAATAGTTTATTAATGTTTGGAGCAACCTCACTTGAGCCCTCATTCCTTTTATGGCCCAAAATTTATAGATCCCGCATCTTTGCAAAGCTTATTGGTCCCTTGTATCTCTTTCCATTGCAGCATCGACCTCCTCATGCTCCCTTTCTCTCCATTCGATAACCATCATGCAAAGAAAACATCGAATTTTGAGTCAATTCTTATTAAAAAACTTGTGTGCAGAGTTCTACGCGGGCTACCATTATGACAGTCGCATATAGGACTCGATGTACACGGGCAAGCTTCGCTTTACCCGCATACATGGGGTTGTGTACACAACTCGATAAACTAGAGCTCGCATACACCCTAGTTTCCAAGTTATAGCCTCTTAAACTCAAAATTTGAGCACTAAAACTAACATTTGAACCATGGAAATTGAAGAGAATAGCATAAGCACTTACTTGGTCCAGATAGTTTCTGATTTCGTTGATCGTAGCTCCCAAAATCGTCACTGGAGTATCGTGGGTAAAATGGCCTCAAAAGCACTATGTGGGTGAAAACCTCAAATGACATGGTAAAAAAATTTAATTTTTTAATTGTAGACAATTTTTTCCCACTTTATATAGTTTTACCCTATCTTTCCTATTTTTTGACCATGTAGACTAATAGTGCAGTGTAAGACTTGGTTTGAAGTGGTTTTGTCCAGGTTTTTTTTAATGGATTTCCATCGTCTTGTCGCCCGTTTGCGCCTCCAGTAGGTATATTCCATCACTGGCATATAGTGTAGGTTCTCACCCCGCTTTTCATTCTTGCATCATCCTATGACCATGATTCACATGCCCTAGGTACGAACCCATTTCTTAGAGACACAGAACCTTCTTGATGCTACTAAAAGTGTCGTTGTTAAGTGGTAGAGACCTACCAAATATGAGTACCCTAGTTAGAACACTTTTGTCATTTGGCCCCCATGCAGATGTTACTCCATAGCTTCGGGAGTCCCTTATAGTCGCAATATGACTTGTGTTCGAACCTCGTTTTTCTTACTCAATATCATTCTAACCACTACCTATGGGACTCCTGCCGAGTCTTGGTTAAGCTCTTTTCTGACTCCCGAAAAAACAAAAAAATTGTCTAGTGAACTTGTCTCTTTCACACTTGTTAAATGGCTTTGAAAGGACGTCTACTTTGGTGTAAGTTTAAACCTTTTCCAGACCAAGTAGAATTCTTACAAAAAATGAATACTCTCCTCACCATTGGCTAGAAGAGTTCTCTTGGGTATTATTTTATACTTTTTCGGGCCTCGGGGACTAACATCTACGAAAAAGGACACTTGTCGGGTTAAGTTGTAATTGCATCCTCCCATTATCATGCTTTCACTGTCAAGCCTAATGTCGGTTCCCGCTTTCTCATTATAAGCCTCTTTCCCCAACAATTCTCAAGATTAGCCAAGCAATGCCTTCCATATATCCTTTGTAGCTTGACACCCTTTACCCATAGAGGAAAGATCCCCTCGAGGTTTCATGTACCACATGCATTCTCTTGCATTGAGCATAGGTATGTTCAACTGCTTGGAACTAGTTTCTTACTCGTGACACTGGTTTCCTCTCCTATACCACTGCATTTCTTTTAGTATGAAAAAACAAAAAAAGATGGGCGAGAAAAGAATATTATCTCCTATCGACATCAGTCATGTCGCCTTTGAACATAGCACAAACTCTTGAGTCCATTTCATTCAAGGTTTGGGTTTAGCATGGCCTTAGGAAGTTGAACTCATTACTTAAAGTATACTCCTTTGACTAGTTATTCTTCTAGTCCCTATGGAGAGTTTGTTGATGCCTCCTACGTCACAAACTTTTTTCAATGATCAGTGTTAAGTCTATGTTGCTTGAGTTATCCATATGTCTCGTGCTCTTGTTCAAAGAAAGTATAAGCATGCGTTGGCCATTCTTCAGAACTCTTGACTTTGAATGTCGACCATCCCCTTACAAGTGAATCTCATAATCACATGAATTTGTTGTCCTACCTTGCACCCTCAACCTACTTTCACCATTGATAGATAACCTTGAACCCAACATATGACATCTCCTCATTGGCCGTTGAGTGGGGGGTTTCCCTTGTGTTTGACAACAAGAAATCTATTCACACATTGGGATTCGTGTAGTGTCTTGGATTCCATTAGCCTTATTGGTGGTTCCTCGCCTTTGTTAGCAATTTTCATCATTTTTTGTGTTATAGCACAAGTTGTAGGTTGGGAAAAGCCTAACCCAACCATAAAGCAAGTGCTACAACGCGGGACTACTACACCCAATGTCACCTCGATGTAGGTCATGCACTTCAAGGGTGACTAGGTCACTCTAGGGAGGCGATCCCAGTGACCCTAGGGGGATTGAGATGGAGATGGAGAGAAATGGAAGTAAATACCCTAGAGGTCAAGTCTAAGTGGAGTGAAAAGTGTGGAATGAAGTCTTGGGAAGATCCAAGGGCTTCCAAGTGTTATCACTCCAAGAAACCCTCTATGGTTGCAGACTAGAGGTGCTTGGTAACTTAAGAAATTATTGTTTTTGTATTTTATGAATGTGGATCAATGGGACAACTCAATATAGCTTACAGCATTCAAACATGAAAATGATAAACAAATAGACAGTGCTCTCAATGATTGATTAATCAGCAGATAGCTTTAAAGTGGGTGGAGAACGAATTGTAACTAAACCAATGCGAAGCAGGGTCTAAGAGACAATCAAAAGAATTATTATCAGGCTATGAGCTAAACAATGGGATGACAGCCATTCAAAGCTTGACAACACAGATAATAATGAAGGAGAAATGATGGAAAGCTGACAATCAAAAATGAAAGAAACCTGTGATCTGTATTAGCATAAAAGTTTGAGTACAATAGCTAATCTTCTATCCAAAATCGAACCATTGTTTGATATCAAAACAGGCATTTATAGCCTTTACAAAATGGTTACATAGATCCTAAAAACATGGATCTGTCCTTTAATAAAAAACAGTTCTATTCTACTTAAACAATTATGAAAATAAAGTTTTCAATAACAGAACTGAGTATTCGAATTGTCTTCAGCATACAAAAAATCATCATTTGCTTCCTCCAGCTTCCAGCATCTGCGATGTAGTGAGGCAGTGTGACACTTGTGCGTGACTGTTCCATTTCCCCAATATTTATGGCTGAGTTTTAGGATATGGTATTGAAAGCGTATCCAAAATTCCTCGAATACCTGAGTTTGAATCTTTTTGCATGCAATTTAATGATCCATTGATGCGCTGGCATGTCTTCAAAACAAGTTGGAAACCAACTGTCGCGATTTCGTCCTCAAAACCTGGTTGTAGAGCTTTCAACAGCGCGACCATTTGAAACTTTCACGGGTTAGCTGTTGAAAGCTATCGCTTTCAACAGCTAACGGGTAACAAAATAGTAGCATGGTGCTGTTGAAAGTCCCGATATGCACAAAAAAGAACTTTTGCCTTCAAAATTTATTCCAAATCAAAATCAATTAACATCTGATTTTTCCCCTTGCATATTGATTTCCACCTGAGCAAGAACTTGCAGGTCTGGATGAGACCTTTGTTTTAGCTTTTGTTTCAATCCCTTGATTCGCTTTTTGAGGTGTCGAACAAGCAATCTTAGTCTGCTGCAGTTGTTGATGAGCTTTTCCTTCTTCCTTTTCTCTTTAATGCTCTCCTTGGCCAGCCTTTCGAATGTTGCATCCGTTTTGGCAAAGTTGTCAGACAACCTTTTATATCTATCTTTAATTACTCGCTCCAGAACTTCATGTTGAGCAATTACCTCCTTGAGGTGTTTGATTCTCTGGGCTTTATTTGGTCTAGGCTTCTTTGACGATTCTCCTTGCTCTGTTTGACTTAATGTTTCATAGTTTTGAGCACCTTCTGCAGATTTTTCAAAGCCCTTGATGACAGGGCACTGATCTTCCTATTCAGACTCTAAATCTGAGTAGGGTAAATTGAGAATGTTCTTCCCTGTACTTTGTGTTGTAGGGTGTCCTGAGTCCTGCTGAATAGTCGGCTCTGTAGTCTGTTCGAAATTCAATTTCCTTTTCAAACTGTGAGGTTTCACCCCTGATACCCTGTCCTCGGAAGGTGCTGGTACAACCCTTCTTCTTCTTACGCTGCTCTGAGGAGAGGCTTTCTTCTTTGATCCTGCCATCTGTTCAATTGCAGTTTGATTTTGAGTCTCGAACCCTTCCCAGAATAGGAAGTGTTCCCAACTTCTCCCCTGTTGCTTTAATTCTTGTAAAATGATGAGTTTTATGAGTCCTTGGTGACAGAGAGTCGACTTAATGCTCAAAGGTCGAGCTCTAATTCTATTGCAGACTTTAATCAAACTGTGGTATAAAAAGTAAGGCAAATTAATTGGATTCTTGCCTGAAAAATGATCCATCAATTTGAAGTGATACATCATTAACTTGTCGAATCTTCCTTCTGATGTAATATATAACTGAATGCCTTTGAATAAATGCTACGAGTCTTCGTCCAGGTATGAAACTAGCATCCCTTTACTCCAGGCTTTATGCTTGTATCCATCCTTCAAATAGAACTTAAAATCCTGATTTTTTAGAGCCGTGGTTTTGAACCATTTTTTACCAGTCATCGGTAACCCTGTAGCTGCTGCAATAAATTTCTCGTCCACCTTGATTTCCATAGAACCTACCCGAGCTCTATTTCCATCAAATGTCATTGCGAAAGCTTCAGCTGTGGCTTGATGATGCCCACTTTGCAACCTCTTCACGAATTCCATGCAACCCGCGTTTAAAAAATGTCTCTGAACCTCGGGATATGATTCCATAAAGGATAGGTTGTTGAGTTCTCGTTTAAGCAAAAGTCCACCGCGTTTTTTCACCATTTTGCAGCTCCGGCACTCGACCACTGTAATTCCTGTAACTTCTTAGTCGAACCCTTGTTCTGCGCTATTGAAAGCAGTCTCGACTTCGACTCTGTGCTGGGTCAAATGCAAACCTTGAGTGTATTTTGGAAACAACCTGTGATATACCGACTTTACCTGATTTGATGGTGTCAGGCCCTCTGAACCTCATCTGTACCTGCGTTGCCGAATGCAAACTTGCCATTTCGGGTGTGATGATAGTTGCGCGTGGGTTCTGAAAGATTTCAAATTTCCGTCATATCCTGGTACACAAGCTTGAACTTCTATGATTGCCCGCTTCCACCAGCGCACGTTTCGGATCTTGTTTTGACGTGGGGGGTGATCACCTCATCATTTTGTGCATGCGTCGGTAATGAGCACGTGATTCCCGCTTCATGCAGCTACGGTGCTTGAAGAACATCTCTGCCATCACGCTCGCTTGCTACTTTCACCAGCACGCAACTCCTTTTAGAAACCCCTGTTAGCTGCGGAAAGTGAGTACTTTCCACAGCGCCCCTTTGGATAGGAAACTCACCTTAGCCGTGGAAAGTGAAACAGCGTGCCACATCACTTGAAAATGTTCCTTAGCCGGAGGAAGTAGGTACTTTCCATAGTGCGCCACGTGCGAACTGTCTGTCAAACCTTTCGCGCTTTGTCACTTTCCACAGCGCTTTTAACTGATGAAATGACGTCCTTAGCTGTTGAAAGTGAGCGCTTTCCACAGCGCACAATGAGCATTTTGAAAAGACGTTAGTTGTGGAAAGTAAAAAATTACATTTTTGAAGGAGAAGACTTTATGGATCGATTATTTCCTAAGACACACCAAAACCAAAACTTTCTCAGCTGTTAAAAAACTCAAAAATGACTTGAAGACACCATCTAAAGCTATGATATCAACCCAAAACTCGGCCGAAAGGACGGTTTCATTTTGGGAGTTAACACCAAGTATGTTGAGTAACCTGCAAATGATGAAATACGTGTTTGAGACACAAGAAAAGACACTTTGCAATGATGTATGTTAGTTGGATCAGAAAGTTATGCTTATTTTCCCTAATTTGCAGCAATGGATAACAATATATATAAACAATAATATGGTACTATAAGTTTCTCAATAAATTCTAGAGATCAAGTAGAAAATGTAAGAGAAAGACTAGTAAATGACTAGCTAAACTCAAGATGAAGAACCAATAACCTAACAATAAAATATAAGGTTGTTGTAAACGCTTTTCTGCAGCAAATTATATCAGCCTTACGGCTGTAACATTCAATGTATTACAACAAGAAAATCAGCCATTGAAATCCCCTCAAACTTTGCCAAAAATTGTGTTGGACCAAGGAGAAAAGGTGTGCAAACTTTGAGCAAAATCCAATGGTTAATAAGAGAGTTATTCAAGCGAATAAGGGTTTATGCAGATGTAATGGATGAATATGTAATTTTTTAACAACAACAAGAAGTAGTGGGAAAGAGGGGACGCCCTAGTAGGGGAAGACTCCTCTCAATGAGGCCAACCAACTTCAAGCAAGAAACCTTTCAAAAGATCAAAAATTGTATTTCCCAAGGCAATGATTGTATACCTCCAATGCAAAAAAGTATGACTAGTGCCTTTATTATTGGGTTAATGGAGTCAAATAAACAAAGAGGTAGAGAAGCTACCTCCTTGGAGGTGTAAGCCCTTTTACTTCCCAAGGCAAGTTTCTCTAGTAAGGGTTTAAGCTAAGAGGGTGTATGCACTTATACTTCTCTTAGAAAACCCTTGTATAATCAATGAGAAGAAGCATAAAATTATAAAGACTATGGTGGGGGTGTATGCCCTTATAGTTCCCACCTAGCTCCTAGCATAACAATACTTGACTTTAAAAAGTGATAGCATAATAGTAAAAGACCATACCAAGATCAAAAGAAATGCCAAGATAATCCACCATAAGAGCTAGAAAACATCATCCAAAGCTAGTGCCTCACTCCTCCATCAATCATTCATTAATATAGCCATAAACAGGTGCACAAGAGACAAAAAGAGCTAAGTGCAGTGAAAATTTCAGACCAAGTCCTCTCACAACGAGGGAGAGTTATGTTAAAAATGAGATCTTGTGATCTCTATTTATACAAAATGTAGCTAACATAGTTTGTCCACATACTTTAGGGTAAAACAGAAGATTAGGGGTTAACAACCCTAATCTTGCCCCTTTTACAAAATAATATTAAACAATTCCTTTAAAATTTAACTTTTGCACAAATAAAACCCTAATTTAGAAGGATGTCACCCCTTTAGGGGACGTTTTGGCATTAGGAGCAAGTCGTTGGTGTAGGAGGAGGGTATCTAATCTTGCCAAAGCCACGTGTTAAGCATCCAACTATCTTCCTTTAAGTTCGAGACTTCAAACCCCTCAAAATGTCTGAGTGCCAAAGCATATCATCTCACCACCATGCCCGCCCTAGCCCCCCACACATGATGTCATGCTTAAAAAGAGGACGTTTTTCCTCTCTTAGGAAAATCGTTTGGCAAGTGAGAGATGGGCTATGTCATCCAAGACATCATCAAGGACTTCCAAGTTCGATCATTCTCATTCAGCATGATGCCCCTTGACATCCAACTTGTGGGATTGTAGCCCCATGGAAGCCCATGCTAGGCTTATTCTCCGAAAACTGTCCACCAACTAGGTCCTGCAAAGACAAATGAACACGCCCTCCAAGGTTCTCAAGTCATAACATCATGATAAGTGAATCCAATCAATAAATAATCCATCCAAGAATGTGTATCAAAGATCACCATATCAAACAATTAACAGCTCAAAGACACCATGTGACTTGTCAATCTTGAATATGGGAGGGTTAACGAGGTGTCCTATTGGGTGGATCTTGCCCTAGTTCAAGGAGAGTTTCCAAGATATCCCTCTCTAATCCATGTAAAGTGGATGAAGTGGTTGTGGTCAAGACTCAATGGGCATAGGGCTCATGACATATAAGGGGTCGTAGTGTCTCATTCATGGGTGTCTTTGTAGAGGGTGTGTGGTACCTTCATCCACAATGCAATTTTTCCAAGCCCATCAATTGCCTTTTATCTTTCTTTCTTTATTTTCTTTCAATATATCATAAGAAGAGGTTGAAAGTCACTGCTCTGGCGTGGTGACCAGGTGATGGCAATGTCACCCACAAACACCTAATGGAAATGAGAAGGTTGGCTCGTGAGGAGACCCCCTTTCTCTCATCCATGCAATTGAGAGCCATTATTGTGGTTTGGTGATCAGATGATGGTAATGTCATACCACTATATATTCATGGACATGATAGGTCGACTCGTGATGAGACCTCCTATCCTTCAACTAACCTTTTAAGCATTCTTTATTATATTGTGGGTCCCCTTTATTCAAAGATAAGTGTTTCATCGCTTTCTTGGGTAATCACTGGGTGAAGCATATGGAAGGTTTATATAAGTCTTTTATATTTTACCCAACATCAACCCCTCTCGGCCTCCAACCCCTTCTTCCCATAGAATGAGCGACAAGCCCTTCTTGGGTCAAAACACCCTAAAATCCCAAGAGATAAGGAAATGGAGGGGAATAATGATGGAAAGTGGTAAGTATGGTCGGGAATGATACGATGGCTCATTAAGGGAGTTCCCAGTAGCAAACCCATCCCCAAGGAAAACCACTTACTAGGGCACAATGTCAACCACCAAGGTGAAGCAAGGCAACATGCATGATGTCAAAGCATATATCATGAAATCTAGAGCAATCTAAGATACAACATAATCAAATGGCTTAAATATTGAAATGGTGCTCACCATAATACTGATTTGTACCTCATGGAGCAAGGCCCACTGACTTCTTGAAGCCAACTAATGTGGTGGATGCCATCTGCAAAAATGTGACCATCTGTGGTGGTGAGTGGGTTTTCCATCTGTGCAAAAGGGTACTACTGGTCATATAGTCTCATATCTGTAACCCAAGGTCCTCGAGACATGATCTCCTTAGCTATCCATAAAATGGGGATAACAGGTTCCTAGTTAGAGGGTCTCTTTCATGTACTACTTGCATCTGGTGCATGCAAGAGATGCACATGGTCGTTGGTTCATGAACATCCTATTCGTTCGAGCTCCTCCTAATCATCAAGCTATTGCTTTGTACCTCGCACTAGATGATGAGAGATGCCTTAATTCTCTCCTTTCAATGAGTCTCCTTCCATCGACTTTAACTCATCTATTTTGGAATCGAGATCTAGAGTCCTACGAGTACCTACAGGCTTGCAGTCATTAGTGGCAGGTTCTCCTGCCATTGACAATTGGGAATATATCAATGTCTCCCGATCGATGGATTATTCAAGTGTTCGACCTCAACACCCTTATTCACACTTGTTGAATGTACTCGGTGCCTTGACACCTACTTTCATTATCAGTGGGTTGTCTCGCATTTGTTAACGGTATACATCAATGACCAATAATCAAACAAAGTCTCGTTATGTTCGACTTCAACTCCTTTATTCACATAATGTAGACTTGCACCTTCGACGGATAGTGTAGAAGACCTCTAGTTTACAGTAGTAGCACCCCATATATGTTATTGTCTTTCATCAGACCGATACCCATGTGACTTTAGTGATCATGGAAGATCAGATTGTACTCCATTGTATACAAATATCTTTGGTTGATTTTGAGACTGGACTCCACTATGTTTTGTTCGTGACTATGACAACCTATGGCATATGTCCACTTTATATTTCCTATTCATGGCCATGAACAACTATTTGATATATATCCACATGGATCTGCAATGTAATTCAGATTGGCAACCATGTGTATAGAGTCAATATGAATTGTAATATTCTCACGAGTAACTAGTACTTCCAGTTGAGTCTTAATTACTCCACTTATGGGAATTATAATGTATTTCGACCATCACGGATACTCCTCTAACCCCACACATTAGGGGGCATCTGTTATAGCAATTTTTTCCACTGTCTTGCTTTGATGGCCTTCCATTTCCCTTTGCAAACTTAATTCCCCCTTTTGCTCACTCCTGAGTCAAAAATACAATTTTTTGTCCATATACGTGAGCCACAGTTAGACAACTCGCATATATGCAGGTTGCTCCATTATAGCCCGCGTACATCGAGTTTTGTGCTCAAAAAATAAAAACATATGTCGTGTTTCCATGCCATGTCACAAGATCCATGATCCTTGACCTTCCATATACTGAAAACGCTCCGACTCGACCCTTCAATTCCATTTGAATGCTATAAATTGAGCCATATACAAGCCTTGAAAATAATTCATCATTGAGAGCAAAGACACTCCAAAGAAATTTCACCTCATATTGAGTCTGCATCCCTTTGTCCCTAAAAGACCGAACTTCTTATGTTCATCCCCCAATCTCTTCCTATCTTGAGATGGAGAACCTCATTGACTCCTACTACTTGTGAGCTTGCCTTTGTGGAGGATTGAAGTGGTGAATGCCCAGCTGGAGGGACTTAGTTTCTCAGTTCCAATATGCATCGTTACAGAAGTTTTTCACCTATGTACTTATGTTGATTACATTAATAAAAATACTCTTTTCTCGTCCAATTATGTGTTGCAAATATTTGTATTACTTTCCATGGGCATATTTGTTATGCATGTTAATGGATTATGCTAGTTTATATGCTAACATTATATATAATTTCCACATGCTTGCGTATCTTGGTTGTTGAGGACAAGTTGCAGGTATAAAGCTTTCGGTCGTGAGCTTGACCGTGGTCTTCTTCAGGGGTCCAGACGAGGTAGGATTCAAGCCTTCTCTTGTTAACATTTTCATTTATATATCATACTTGAGATTATAGTTGATTTGTGGGTGTCGTTCTGTCTGTTGTGGTTTGCCCCTAGCCATAAAGAGGTTTTCCTCATAACAGACCCGACCCCACTACTATGGATCATATCCTGCAGATGTGCCTCAATGGAATCAAGGTTTGCAAGTCCACCGTCATACCCGATCCTGGGTATCAACAAAGAAAGCCTATCCTTCCATATAGCATGCGCCCCACCATTTCCTCTCGGAGCATCCCAAGAATGAAATGGACCAATCATATGAGTTCCTAGAACCCATGTCCAAACTATAATTCCACCATGCCTCGTACCAACCAACTCCAGTTGTGTTACATTGATAACCATCGAAAACCTAATATGTCTAGTCTTGCATCTAACTAATAGAAACAAGGTAATAGGAGTCAACTCTCCTCCCACCAATATGCATAACCCCTGCCAAAATATACTGAAAAATGTGTTGTCCCGAACATTGTCAATGAACTCAGGCAACCCATGGAGTCCAAACACCTGTCTGAAAAACAACTCTGTTGTCTATGGTGCCTCATACTCTGATGGACTCACAAAGAAATGTGCCAACTTGGTCCACCGACAATCAATGAAATAAATACAGTTCCTGTCATACACCTCTAACTCGTTCTGTTGAAAACTCTTGCACTCCTTCACGTGTCTCAACACATCGTCCTCGAGACCCTTCCATGAGAACCTCTCTATGTTCTTTTGGTAAGTCCTAAAGTACCCATGAGGTCTTGGCAAGGGCATATCATGCATATCCCTCATGATTTTCTCTCCGAGTGTGGACTCCAAAACCAAGTATATGCTACCTTTGTAGTAGATGATGTCATCCACCACTCTGTACCTATCATCCTGAATGTGACCATCCATCAACTCGCAACCAAACTGGTGCTTGGAATATTCCACAAGAAGGTGGGATTTCCAATCAACTAAAATCCATTTGAGCCAATCCAATGTGTCATGGATCTCCTCTTGATGTGTCTGTACATCTTGTATGTTGATCACCTAGCCACAATGTAAAGCATCTACCATGCCAAGCTCCATGTCCCCGTCTTGATGATATCCCGATCTAAAATCAATCTTTGAGGAATATGCTGCTCGAAGAAGCTCATCTATCCACTCCTTATCCCTGGAAAATCCAAACTCAAGGGTATGCTCAATGTCCATGTAAGAAGACTCTCTAAAGGAATTGCCCCACAATCCCATATTGATGTGTCCACATCCTCAATATATCCATTCCCACAATAAGTGGGTGCATATACCTCCCTGATGGTTGGTCCACAAGGTATTTGATCAACTCCCTTATTTCCAGTTATAACTTGAACCGTCAATGGGCTCTCCAAAAGAAGTGGCCTATGATATCCAAGATACAAACTATGTGTATAATCCAAAGTCTCTAACCCATGCCTCTCGTCAAGCCCCTGCAAATTTGAATGCCCCTTGTGCTTAGTCACCATAAGAAAATCCTCCATCAAACCATAAGTACTACTACCATCCTCATGTGTCCTGACCACCATAACTCACTGAAATGATGATGAATGTGCCAAACTAAAGTCCGTAAGAGGCTCATGTGTAAGCTCCCCATCTTCCTCTTCATCATCCCTCGTGCATGACTCCCTAGAAGCTAGATCAACATACAAGGGCAAATCATCCAAATCTTCATCGTATTTGGGTGCTAATACACCCTCATCATGCACATCCAAAAGGCCAACCTGAGGTTTTGTCAAACCTTCCTCATGAAGTAAGGTCTTTGCTTCACCAACTATCTTAGATTTGAATCCCCTTTTCTTCTTCCTCCCAGATAGAGGCTTCAACCACTTTGGATGTTCTAGAAATGTTGTTAGATTCTTCTCATATTCTAGCATTAGTGCCCGAATGATTTTAAGGATGGAAATTTATATTAAAATGTAGAAACATGGGCTAATCTAACTAGTCCTTAATATGCAAAATGTAAAATGTTTTGCGATAGTTTTGTAAAAATATTCAAATTTCTAAGGATTTTATATACTTTCTATCAATTTTTGGCGATTTTTAAGGTAAAATAATTATATTATATGGAATCTGGGTGAATAATTTTTAGAAAAAATGGAAATTAGTGAATCTTTGTTTGGGAAAAACTATGGAAAATTAGCCCATTTGTGAAGTTTAGCCCCTAAAATCATCTATGCATTAGTGGCAAAAGCTTTGCCCCAAGTTCCTCATTGGTCACCATCCTTGTTTCCCTTAACCACTACTGAAATTTAAGTGTTGGTCACTTAATGATGCAATCCTCACTGTTTCCCCTCAGGCTGGAAAGATCTCCAGCTTGTGCAAATCACACGACTTTTTTTGGAAAACCCTGAAAATTATCGAAAATAAATGATGATAACTTTACTTCGTGGACTCCGTTTCAACCAATTTTATTTTTGAAATTGGGTATTTTTCTGAGAGGAATTCAAATACCACTATGATGCAATCACAATCATAGGCTGACAAGATCACTAGCTCTTATACCATTGTAATATCCCCAACTATGCTAGGCTAGGATATTAGTAATTTCATCAAATAATTTGCATTACAAGTATTCTTTATGGTCTATTCTGGTTGAAAACAAATTGCATGATTCTACCAATAAACATTTTGTCAAACATATTGCATGCAATTCAAATACTAATAACGTGGAGAAAACACATGGGTATTTTATTATGAATGGAACCAAAAGTACAATATCTAATCATTGTTATGGCAATTGTAATACATCACAGGAAACCACACAATAACAAGCCGAAACCCAGATGATGTCACAATCACCACCATAAAACGCCACAAATCTATACCTCCAAAACTGAAGACAGCCTCGGCTGAAGCTCAGTTGAAGATCCTAGATGGATCCTCCTCCTTGTCTAGCTAGGGTGGATATTGCACCACTGAAACTAAACTACAATGGAAGGGTTTGGTCAAACCTTAATGAAAACTTGGCTCCAAGAGCACTCCAAAGATATCAATCCAAAAACACAATGAGGAGGGTGAAATGTTACCCTTCATTTATACTTCTTCCATGCCTTCTAGATATTTCCCTTTTTTTGACCAAATCAAACATGACCTTTATTTCCTTTTTGACCAAATCAAACATGATCATTATTTCCCTTTTTTTATTACCACTTAAGGTTTAAAATAAATTTATAACCCTTTTAGGCTCCTTTTAGTGCCTTAAAGTGATTAATTAGCTTCTAAGACGTTCCCGAACACTAGAAGCCCCTTTCTCATCATCTCAACCTTTAAATATTTTCGTCCTGATTCCAACGAGCTATTACATAAGAGTTTTTTCTCCAATAATATGACCCAAAAAACACCTTTAGTGCATTGATCTAGGTGGATACCGGTGCCCAACCACCCTTTCCAATTGGCTCAAAACAATTTTCTGGCAATTTTGGTAATTTACTAGTTTTAGCAGTTTATAACTTCTAGTGCCATTTTGAGGGCCTAAATGAAGGTTTTTCAGGATCGAGCTTCTCAATGATAGCCAAAGACTTTGATTGAGCCCCCAAAATGAATCTCTTCGATAATACCTTTCCAACGAGCTATTGTGCACCCCAAACGAAGATCGTGCGCCAAAGTTACGCCCCCTGGAAGTTGATACACCAAACTACCCAAAACGGGGTCCACAAAACTGTTGGCTTTTCATCTTTTGGGGTTAGGGTTTTGGATTTTCTTTATGATAAAAAAGTATTTGGAGCCTCATTGTAAATTCATCTTCTTGCGAATGCGAGTAGCAGACACATAGCTTCTCAGAGATAAGCTGAGACCATTTTAGCGAGTCTTTCACTCTGTATTTTTACAGTCTTTGTACATTTTCGCTCATTAATAAAAAATTGTGTATTACCGTATCTCTGTGTTTATGGTTGCATCTCTGATACATTTATGTTATATTATTGGATATCCGAGATATCTATGTACATTTCTTTATTATATCTCCGCCCTCATTTCGTGCCGAAAATAATCCAGATCAGTGGTATCAAAGCAGGCTGCTCTTGATCGTTTTTCAATGCATGCCCTCGACGAGGTCTGAGTATAGCAAGTTGGGTCTCAAGCTTGTCTCTCTTGAATACAATCACTCTCGCATGTCCAAGAAACCCTCCATGGCGGAAGAAAAGAAAAATGACAGAGCAAACGATTCTATTAATCTGTTGTTTGAGCAATCTCTCGCACGATAGAGGGACAAAATGATGGAGAATTTCGCCCACATCCTTCAACTCATGTCGATAACAACAGGTTCATCTTCATCAAGCGACCACTTTGGAAGTACCTCGCCTTTCAAGGTACAAGTTAATTTTGATATTCCCATATTTGAAGGACAAATAGATGCGGATGTCTTAGAAAAATGGTTAAATATGCTAGAAGGTTATTTCTCTGTTCATAATTTCTTTGATAGGGAAAAGATCACCTTCGCACTCCTTAAGGCTCTCCCCCATGTCAAACATTGGTGGGAAACTTACTGTGATCAAAGTTCCACAGAGAAGTCAGGAATATATGGGGTCAAGCCCACTTGGGATTTTTGTGTGGATGCGGTAAATGAATAGTATTACCCTATTTGCAACTATGAGGATGATCCAAATTATTTTCGACATGAAATGAGAGCGGAGATATAATAAATAAATGCACAGAGATATCGTAGATATTCAATAATATAACAAAAATATATCAGAGATGCAACCATAAACACAGATATACAGTAATACATGATTTCTATTAATCAAAGAAATGTACAGTGACTGTAAAAATACAGAGTTAAGACTCGCTAGAATGGTGGCAGCTTATCTCTGAGAAGAGATGTGACGGCTACTCGCATTTGTAAGAAGATGATTACAATGAGGCTCTGAAGGAATTTTTACAATAAACAGGAATGTCAAAAACCCTAGACATCCAAAAACCTAACCCTAGGAGATGAAGCGCCAAAAGTCATGTGGGCCCCGTTTGGGTAAGTTAGTACATTAACTTCTCGGGGTCGTAACTTTTGCATACGATCTCCATTTTAGGCATATGATATCCCGTTGGAAAGGTATTGTCAAGGAGATTCATTTTGGGGCCTCAATATCATTTAGTTGGGTCGATCTCGAAAAACCTTCATTTAGGCCCTCAAAATGGCCTCAAAAGTTAAAAACTGCTAAAAATAGTAAGTTGCCAAAATTGCCAGAAAATTGTTTTGAGCAAGTCGGACAAGGTGGGTGGCCATCGATATCCACCTGGATCAATCCTCCCCCCTTAGGAAGCAATGGTATCCATTGCGTTGAGTGCCTCGGGGAGAGGAAAAAGCGTTTGCTGAATCTGAATCTTGGTGAGTTGCTTGCCTTGCTGGAGACGTCGCGCTGCTCAGTTTGTGAAAGTCTATCGTGAACCTGTTGAGGCTGAGGTTGTTCAACAAGTTGAGATACATGAGAGGACGATGTGTAGAAGGAAT
>SNQJ01S0142160.1:0-22576 GCA_010110895.2 Picea sitchensis
GATGTGGCTTACTCTCTCGTTAATTACAAAGAATTACTACTATGGGTAGTTCTTACTCTTGGAATAGCAATTATAAATATGAATAGGATACAAAGTTTTTAGACTCTTTCATTTATAAATATGAATATGATACATTGTTTTCATATTCTCTAATTTATTTTTTATGAAATGTATTTAAATTAATTATTTCAATTAATTAGTTTGTAATATATTTGACTATTAAGATCTCATGATGGATCCTCAGCCTAACTCTGGTATGTGAGTATTTGTGGAAATTTAACTCTTGTATGTGAGTATTTGTGGAAATTTAAATCGGGGTAGAATTGAACTTGTGATGTGAGTTTAAGCATTAATATATAACAAGCTTTTTATATATTTGAAGACTCTTGTATTTACATACTTTAATATATATACTAAAATTTTATATAATAGACTTAGTATTTAGATGAGAATTTAGTATAAATCTAATAAAAATGCATTTTCATTTTTAAGAAACTTAGAAAGTATTTAATATTTATATAAAGGTATTTAGTATAAATGGGGGGTCTTGGATTGGCTTGACTTGATAGTGATCTTAAAAATTAATTATTATTATTATTATTATTAATATAAGATTCATAATTCAACCTAACTCTTGTATGTGAGTATTTGTGGAAATTTAACTCTTGTATGTGAGTATTTGTGGAAATTTAAATCGGGGTAGAATTGAACTTGTGATGTGAGTTTAAGCATTAATATATAACAAGCTTTTTGATTTGAAGACTCTTGTATTTGACACTTTAATATATATACTAAAATTTTATATATAGACTTAGTACTTTCTAGATGAGAATATAAATCTAATAAAATGCATTTCATTTTAAGAAACTTAGAGGCATTTAATATTTGGGAGCAAAGGTATTTAGTATAAATGGGGGTCTTGGATTACTGACTTGATAGTGATCTTAAAATTAGATTATTATTACTGGCCAATAATACAATTAGGTAAAATTTAAGAAACTTAGAAAGCATTTAATATTTACATAAAGGCATTTAGTATAAATGGAGGTCTCATTTAATTGACTTGATAGCATCTTAGAATTAAATTACATTATTATTAATAAAATAGGGTTAACATTATTCTTATTAAAATGAAGATTAAAATTATATTAGAGTTAGGGTTATTTGGATTTGTTTTATAATAATAAGAAAATTTTAATAAAAATTAATTTTTAATTAAACACCACCTTTAATCATAATTTTATAATTCTGCTAATGTATTATTTTATTACTGGCTTTTATATTTTAATAATGACATTTATCAATGTATTAAAATGTATTTATTTATTAGTATATTAATACTCTTTATAATAATGTATTATAATTAATACATTATATTAATATATCATTTAATTTAATAAATTGCATTTATATATTAATGTAAATTGAATATCTTCATTATGCAATATAATAATGTAAATAATGTTTATTAATGTATTTATTTAGAAAAAATGTTTTTTTTAGTAAAAGGTGAACCCTGCTATATTAAGTTATCAAAGAAACTTTGGCAAAATGTACAAAGATATAGGTTTGAGTCACCAAAAAAGCTAAGCATTTACCTAAACCAAAGAGTAGTTTGAGAAATATATAACAGAGCATGATAAACAAAGAAACAAAATCGATCTATCCCTCGAGGTGTCTCAGACATAAGGACTATAGTCCAAGTGGAACATACATAGTAGTAATGATAAAACTAAGAAACAGTGCTTAATAGAAGACCTAGATACCCTATGACTCAATGGCCTTGTTTGTCTACCATGTAGACTCAGCCGGGATGGAAAATGCCTGAGCGCAGAGAGTACCACTGAGCATTGAGTACGATCAAGGAGAAAGCACCCTACTGTTCAGAGATACTCCAGGTTCTGTGTCCGGCCATGTATTTCTGTAGTTCAATGATTGCAGCCGATGTTTGCACATGTGAAAGAACTATGCAAAACCATTACCCAAAATGTATTATTTTATTAATATATTAATACTCTTATTTTAATTCATTTGAATCATTGTCTAATCTTCAATAAAGATTGTAAATTTGTAAATAAATTTAAAGTTATATTGACAAACTATATTTTAAATTTTATATATAATTGAATATATTCAAAATAATAATAATAATGACATCAAATAAATGCAAGATTAAATTAAAATTAGCAATATTATTGCATTTAGTTTTTTAAAAGAAAAAATAAGATTAAATTAAAAAATTAATAATATTAAATATTATTTAATTCATTTTTTTTTTTTTTTTTTTTTTTTCAAAACAAAAAATATATTATAATCAAGAAAACACATTTTATATTTTAAATCAAATGTCATAACAATATATCAAGAGACATTTATTTTATATACTTTTATATTTTGATTTATATTAAGATATTTTAAATTCTAGATCTTCTTGACTTTTATGAAATATTTCATTGTTAATTAATTAATGTTGAATAAAAATGTGTAATTTCTTTATAATAATAATAGGATTTCAAAATAACATGGTATGAAAGAATCTATCAAACTTTCAGATCGATAGGGTTGAAGGTAGCATATAGTTTATCCTAGATAAGGAGCACGTTATTTATAGGTAGAACACGCTTTGAAGAATCACTCCTACCTAAATCAATCAAGGCCAGTCATAAACATTCTCAAGTTAAATATCTTACTACTATAAATCATAATTGTGTTTAACCTCTTCCTTTGCTTTTTGTTGACAATCACAATTTGCAACACAAAAAAAGTGGAATGCATAAATCCATAGTCTAATTTTATATATGCTTATTCAGAAGGGATAGATTTTATAGTTCAATATCATATGCTATCAATTCCCAGGAACAAGTATGGATCTTAAGTTTCTTGTATGTAATTGACACGATCGCCTGAAAGTTCTATCTTTTCTACAAAGAACACTTTGTTAGTTTTTTTAAACTTCACAAAACTTCCTTTAAATAATGTGTCGAACACAAACCAACCTCATCATGTGTGATTGAATACGCCTCGAAGATAACTCCATAAACAAAATCAAAATTTATGATGTGACGAACATAGTAATGCCTAATGTCGTAGAATATAGTAACGCCGTGACAAAGGATCTAACATAGTAACTTGGAAATCTAACAAACATAGAATAAGTTTCCATTTTGTTGAACATAGTAATGCCACGATGTGATAAACATAAATTGCCACCACAATCATACAAACATAAATGTCATCCCAATGTGGATATTATCATTTAATCTAATGAACATTTCATAAACACTTGCAATGTGTAAATATAATACAAAATACTCATGGACATGATTGTTACATAGATTCTGAAAGTTACAAACCTATAGAAAAGTAGCTGTAAATGTTTTGCCATTAAATAAAAATGGAAATTGGTGAACAAATCCATTGAAGGGGTTGCTAATGTAGATCATGATGCATGAGGGAAATGGTGAGGGGAACCAACAATATTTGAGATGACCTTGGTCATAATTAGTAATCTGTTGTATTTAACATGCCCAGACCCAGAAAGGTCCTATGTCCTAGAGAATTTAATTACTGGTAAAGCTGGTAGTTGGTTTTGCCCTCCTCTAAGAATCACCAGGAGGAGATGGAAAAGCTACCCCATCTAGAAAACTTCCGATCCCACCCACGACTGAGAAATGGACCTGGAATGCTGATAAAGACAAGAAAGAGTAAAATTGTGTGCGTAAGAAAATGAGACATGAATGGCCTCCTTAGGACATATCCCAAGAAGAGGGTGATCTCTAGTTTCAAACAGAAGATTATAAAAACAAAATTGTTCTAGGTGCTGAACTATTGGGAATCATTTCACCCAAGCCAATAAATGGGCTTATAGAGAAATTGATAGGATTGAGTGAGAATCATGACTCAGCCCTCAATGGGTGGGGATAGGAAGATCAGATTCTTAGGTTCCCATGGGAGTATCGAGTAACCTTCATCCCTGATATTTGTTGATAAAAGAAGAACTCTCCCATGGCATCATACCTAGCTAAGGTGGATAGATGGAAATACAATTAACGATGAAGGTGCCTATGTATTAGCAGGAAAAGGTGTACACCCTCCAACAATTCCACGTATTCTTTAAGCTCTGTATATGTTTTGTGTGTCTCAGGTCATGACTACTTTAGTCTTACACAATAGATTTCCTATGCTAGATAATTGTAGAATTTATTATACAATTCAAGTGATGGAATTGTCACTTTAATCATCTAGCTAGCTGGGAGATCTGAAATAAAGCTCAGGAAAAACATATTCATCTTGGTTTCTACTATTCCTGGAAAGGGATGTCTTAATAATGGCTATTACCCGACATTAGGAAGAGGAGCGCCATGATCATTATAGCACATATATGAACAACCCTGGTACGGGAGTAAATCCAAATGTACCAAAATCCTATAGCATCTTGGTAATTAAGACAAAAATGAAATTTGTGTTAGAACTCAAAGACCAAGCAGCCTGGCTTGTAAGAGAGGAACCCTAAGCCTACTGGGGATTAATTAATCCTTATTAGAATTTGGTAAGAGAAGAGATTTTACCAGAATTACATAGTAAATTTAATGTCCAAAGGGGAAAGAATTAGAAATAGTAGTTATTCCCTGAAAATAACAAAGAGATGCATGTAAATGGAAGATTAGTTCCCTCGGGTAAACTATACCTACTAATGTGAGGATTTTATTCCCAGAAATGTGATATCTGAGAATAATTTTAACTAATAATTTGCATAAATTTATAAACTTAAATGGCAATTCTATGTTTTTGGGACAAAGTTGAATGAATGGTAAAATCTGGTAACTACTAGTAAATTCCCAAATTTAACATTTAAATGTTCTAATATTTGAACAATGGCGATAGAACCATTATACCACAACTAGAAACTTTATGTCAAGGCAAGAGTAATTGAAAACTGAAATGTCCTTCCTCAAGTAAAATGTTTTAAATTGTGCCAATATTTTCCTCTATTATAAGCATTACACCATCCATGTGTCAATATCTCCTCAAATGTATAAACAATTTATACTTATATTTAATATCACACAGTCAAACTACAGAAGGGAGCAAACATCTGGAGTGACAGCCTAACGGAGTTTTAAACATTGCTGTGTACTCAAACACAACCAAACCCTTGATCTGACCATCGCAGCAAAATGGAAGGGAGGAGGTTTGAAATGGAAGATCAAGTTCTTGGAGCCATGGCACTGAGGCCCTGTGTTGGTTCCACCTATATTTTGTAGCACAAATTAAACTTTGTTCATCTAATTGGATATCAGACATATGAGAGGAGCACACACGCTGAGAGTGCAAAGACCTAGGGGCAATGGCCTGAGTTGATATAATATTAAATATAATAATAAACACACTCTTTCCTTCTAGGAGTTGACCATCAGAAAACAAGAGGAGGCAATGCCATCATACTCCCAAAGAGCTTGAGTATGACTCGGAGGTTCATAGCAATGCACTAAGAAATTGTGCACAGATAGCTTAATATTGCAAGGCCATAACGTATACAATATTGCATGTGAAGGAGGTTTGAATTTACCTAAAAATAATATATAATATTGGGGAATATATTTCCACTATTTTCTTTCCTATATATATATAGCAGCATATATATATGAAAGATTTAGGTGTGAAGTCATAAGCGAGGGTCTTTGATTTATATATTAATCAAGGTTAATAAACTTGGGAGAGAGTTTATATTTTAATTAATTATATTAGAACATAATATACTTAATTATATTATAAGATAGTCATTAAGGTGAGTGGCATTTAAATTATTACCAAAACCATTTTCGGGATGTGTAGAATTTCCCAAGGAAAGAGAGGGAAAGTAACTCCTCATTAATTATCAGGCCATTATATTAGGATAAGTAAAAATGTAATTAAAGGGGGGGGGTAATTAGTTTGTGGAGACTAATTATCCCTAATGAGGATTAAACAATTGAATATTGAGGATTGGTATTTTAATAAAATATTGATTAAACTTGACCATTTATAGAAATGGACAAATGCATCTATGCCCAGCCAAAGTTTATAACCTATCAACGACATGGTATGTCAGCATGACTCTGTATATCGAGTGGATGAGCACACAGGATCAAGATGGAAATGAGATTCAATCTCAGATCTTTAAGACTCACATAAGTGTAGCTTAGAGCAAGAGAAGCAATAACCATTGTATGAAGCAGATTCTAAAGTAGATCATATTCATGAGACCTGTTCCCAGGGTTGTTGGATATGTAGGTTAGATCCATTAGAGTATATGAGGTCAGAGAGAGCTCCATCGAGTGGTTTAGGTGGGAGATCTACTAACCCCTGACCACAACAAAAAATCTGAACTTGTAGAGACAAGAAGTCAAATGGGCTGTGAAATACATGCCAAGGATGTAATGGCTCCCCACTGCATAGTCTAGGGAATACAGCAATGTGTGTGTAGGACTGGTTCATAACATATAAATGATCATACAAATAGTTGTAAATGCTATAAAAGGACTGCAGAAAGTTTGTAATATGATATATCTGTGGATTATGTTATTGAATGTGGGTTAGAATAATCATGTCACTTGACTAGATTCATCACACAAAAAAGATCTTGAAATGGAATATCAATAAGCAACTCCAGACTGAGTAATAACAGATTTAGCTAGATCAAAAAGACAAAAAGATCTGAATGTAGGAATACAAGCAACTAGTGAGAGGGAATACCCTAATATGGGAGCACTGGAATTCAATTTCTACAATGGATGTGAAGACTAACATCTTCCTGCAGGACTAGGGTGGTTCTTTCAACACCAATCATCCACCAGTGTCTCTCCTAGAAGACTCAATCATTCCTCCCGAGATGAATCTCTTTCCTAATGAGCAAAGTCAGCAATTCCAATACTTAGAATTTGGTCAACACTCTTCATTTATATAGCTTCTAAAACTCCTAAATCATACAATAAACCCTAATTGCTATTGATTTCCAAAACTTCAAAATCATGTTGTCCCTAATTAGTTGTTGACTTCCAAAACCCTAACCATTGATGTATGAAACCCTAATTCATTGTTGACTTCTATTTTTATCTCATATCGACTTAAAAGAACTTTTAACCCTATTTAGCTCAATGTCAATTTCCGAACATAACACCTTTGAATAGAGTGACCTCTAGTAACCCTCAGATGCACCCCCAATAAATTTTAACTATATTCATGTCTAACGGGCGCTTAGACCTGATTAAGCCTCTTCTGAGCTCCCTACTTGGAGTGCATTACAATCATCCTTCCAAATTGTTTGTCCCTCATAATACTACCCAGGTGTTGAAACACTCCGCTTCAGCCTCCCAAGTAGCATCATCCTCTACCTGAAGTCCCTTCCATCTGACCAAACACTATATGATGACCCAACTCCTCAATTTCCTCTCCCAAAACTCCAAAATCTCTAGAAATAACTTCCTAACTCAGACTCCTCTACCCAATGGGAAGCTCCCCAATGTAAGTTAACAGAATTGTCTCACTGCCTTTTTAGGCAAGACATGTGGAACACGCATGAATCTTGCTCCCCATAGAAGCTCTAGGCTCAAGAGAAACTTTATGTGACTCTCGCCAAGATGATCCTCCGTATAACCATAAAATCGGGTTTGAGATTCTCATGGCCCCACCTTCTCTCAGAGATGTTTGTTTGTAGGGTTGGAGTCTTAAGAAACCAAATCTCCAACCTCAAAGATGTGCGCCCTCTATTCTCAGGCCTTTCCACACTTATCTTCTGTTTATTTTGTGCCATTTGTAGGTTGTCTCTTTCAACAACTTGAGAATCTCCTACCTCTCTATGATCCAATCCTTATCCTTGGGAGATCTACTCTCCCCAAATACCAAGTCTACTGAAGTGGGAGAATCATATCCATATACTGCCTTCCGGAAGGGTGTCACTCAAAGGACATGTGGAAGGTGGTGTTGTAGCATTGTTCTCCAAGATGCAACCACTCCATCCATGCCCTCTATGTTGTCCCTCCCACATAGTTCCTAAATACTTCAACCCAATTTGTTGACAATCCTATCACCATCCGTCTGAGGGTGATAGCTATGCTATAGGTGTCAACTCTGTCCCCACCAATTGAAATAACTCTCTCCAAAATGTCCTATGAACCATCACCCTTTTGTCATTGATGATGTTCTTCTACAACCCATGAAGTTTGAAGACTTACCTGAAGAAGAGCTTGGATACCTGAACTGTGCTGTACTCTATCAGTATGGTGTACTAGTGAGCAAACTTGGTCAATCTATCGACCACTACATAGATACAATCCTACCTCGACTTTGGGTAGACTGGTGATGAAGTCCAGAGATATACTCTACTGCCTGAATGTATACCGCGCCTCCTCAGCTGGAAGAGCATGCTCCTCAATTGTTCACTGGCAAGTCAGCTACACTCCATTGACGTGCCCCATATAATATCTTGTTTGAGGCTCCCTCCGGCATGAACCCTCTCCGATCTCATCAGGTTTTGAAAACCCTTCTTTGATGGCCTCCCTAGTAGCTGGGAATCATGAACTGCGGTGAGTTTTTTCTTCTTAAGCCTTGAATTTGGCACCAAGTAGACTCTATCCTTGTAAATATGGCATCGTCAATGACCTAAAATTGTCACCCTGTATTTTCCCATCCATCACCTTCACAAATGAGCTTCATTTCTTGGAATATTCTACTAATAAGTGGGATTTCCAATATGATGAAATATCCATCAAAGAACATATCATGTCCTAATTATAGTGCATCGGCCACAATATTCTTCTTCACCTTGACATAACGGCGTCAGCAAAATTCTCAGACTTTCACACCCATTTATGCTATGCTCAATCATGGTCCCTTCCGCCTTCAAGGAAATACTAAATGCTGATCGTGTCCTGGACTGAATTTCTACCCACCAAATATTGTCAACTTGGTCAAGGGATGCATGATTGCCAACATTTTATCATAAATGGAGTACAATCACTTAGGTTGACTAAGCTTCCCACCGAATACAAATGGGGTGTCCTCCCTATGATCAAAACTCGACCATCCCTTTGTCGGATGCATCACACTCTAGTACAAATGCTGTGGCAGAAGTCCAGAAGCCAACACCGGATAAGTGCCTATGACTTCATGGATCAGTTACTCGGATTGGTCCCATGAAGGTCCCATGTTTGGTGAGATCTGTAAGTCGTGCTCCAAGCAGAGAAAACCATGGATTAACCTGCCTATACAGCTGCACAACCCGGCAGTATCCTCAATTATGCCCAAGGTTCTTGCGTCCACCAATCCTAATGGTCTCCGATCTTCTCTTGGTGCACCCTGTAATTCCCTTTCTGCACCAATGATGTGGGCCTGCTAGCATCTCTTCATACCCAAATCACACTTGACTCCTTTGGCATATAATGCATCGTGGCCTCCCATGATGCTATAATACCTCATCCAGTGTCTCTATTCTCCTTCCATGATTGATATAGATCATGCTGAAGAAGATCCAAGACTGATTTCCCCTTAACTGATCTCCTGATATATATTCAGACTGATTAACTGAACTGAAAATACACACAAGCCCTCTCCCATGTCCTGCCTTGATAAGATCTGAGATAATTCAGAAAGGAATTACTTTGGCTTCCCATGCCCATCCAGAACACAATTATCTATAGTTCTTTTTCAGTTTGTCTGTGGAACATTCCCATTGACACTGAGAAGCAAAATTGGGTTGTTGCCTGGCCCGGATGTGTTCCATCTCCAACAATTCCTTGATTGCCTTCTATCTCATCCTTGAACCTCTAGGATGATGCTGCTGACGATAGGGGTGATCATAGGTTTGGCCTCCTCCAACTCAATGGTGTCCTCAAACCCCTTGTCAAGTGGTCCCCCTGGAATTGCCTCAAAGATTTGTTGATGTCATCCCAATAAATTTTTTGATCTCCTCAGTATGGTATTGTTGTTCACCTTTTATGAATCCTCCTCTCGAAGTAGTGATCAAGCTAATATATGGCATATGTTAGCTCCCCATGTCTAAATATCCTTCCATCCTCTAATATTTGAAATCACATCTGGTACTCTCTCTACATACCTATTAGAACAACCTTCTTCCTATCCTCATATATTTGAATCCTATTTCCAAGGTTTGGTAGTTTGTAGTGATTTTTCCAAAGGTAATAATCCACTGAACTCCTAACACCATATCTGTGTCCAATAGGTCAACACATAAGATGTGTCTCTCACTGTTTAGTTTCCTAAATTCATCTCTAAGTTTGGAACTGGTTTAGACACTCCACTGTACCTGCTACTAAAGCAAAATATCAAAACCGGCCAAACTCCTCTCCTGTCAAGTAATTGGCCTCTCTGAGTACCAAGAAGCATCGATGTGAAGTTGTGGGTGGCCCACCATCTATCAGGGAAATTACCCATTGCCCCTGAATAATCCCTCTAATACATAGGGTATCATACTCCTACTCCAGAAAGGGTCTCTATGACACTTCCCTTTGTTGGTTCTCATCTATTAGCCTTCTCAAGAGGTTGTGGAACTACTGATGGGTGGGTCCCTACCGTGTTGGTGGTCTACGGGGAGGTAGCTCCTATGTTGGTGTTGACTCCTCCTCTGAGCTAGTATCCATCATCCTTCTCCTCTCCCTCCTCACTCCTGCCCACGCTTATCTTACCGCCACCTCAATATAATGAATTCTCCCTTGCCCATGCACTCTGTGGGTCTGGGACCTAAGGATATCTCTGCAGTGAAGAAGTAAAATATTTTTCCTTATAAGTTTCTAGTCTCATCATCTAACTTCTCCTTGCCTCTATCCATTCTCCTCTCTCTGAATGGCTTCCTGCCTCAATCTCCTCTCAGTAGAAATGGTTTGAAGAAAGTTTTAATCTTTGGCACAGAGTCTGCCAGACCTCGAGTGCGAAGGATCGCATCCTACAAAGTGGGAGGCACGTATGCCTTCACCCATCCTCTCAAAAGGCTCTATGAGTCCTTTTGTAAATAGCATGATCAACCTGGTCTCTAATATATCTATCATCGCCATGGCTACCAATTTAAATCCCTGTATATGAATGCTTTATGTTTGTTCCTAATCAAGCAACTTAAGTGTATCTCTGGATCCTTCCTATCAAACTCCGCCCATGAGGCTATTCAGAACTCCCTATAGGATGATGCGAATGTGACTCCATGTGTCACCAGCCTCCATGGTACTACTGTGTGCCTCACCCTCCAAGTGTAAGTAGTTGGAAAACTGATGGCCTCATCTCAGCCATCCTGGGTTGGAGCTTTGTAATATGTGTTTAGCTTTTAGTACTCCAAGTTCAAGGTATTTGGATGATCCACAGAAGAGATGGTGAACTTTTCTATGAACTGCTGTTGTGCCTCTACTATTGTTGTGGTCCCTCTCCTGTGGCTCTCCTCTGGGAGGTTCCCAGTCTAAGTCCATAGTACTCAAATCCAAGGTAATGTTCTGATGGAATTTCATGACCCAATGGTGTACTCCCTCCTATATTGCAATGTCAAGATGAGGGTGGCCTCTATCATCAGTTGGCAAAGTATAAGCAGCTTTTCAGGGTGCCTCTAGGAAACTGAAACAAGGGTATGGGAATCCTACCCCAGAGGGTGTATGTGAGGGTGGACTGGGTTCACTGCTTTTCCCTGAAGTTCAGGTGTGCTAAGCATGGACTTGTGTATGTGGGATGCCCACTCTAGCTAATCTATCAACCATATGTGCCAAAAGACCGACATGGTCCATCAATTAGCTAACATACATTGATAACCCTATGAAATATGCCTCTCCTGGATCTATGGGGCTCTTAAGCACTCTCCTGGCCACCATCACTTCCTAGCATCCTCTCTCTGCCCATGGATGATTTAGGGGCTAAATTTCATGGGCTAATTTTCCATGATTTTCCCAAAACAAGACTGGTCAAGTAAAAAAATGATTCACCCACCCTAGGATAAAATTATTTTACCTTAAAATCACCACAAAATTTTATAAAACTATATAAATCCTATATATTTGAATATTTTACAAAAATATCACAAAACTTTATATAGAAGCTGGTATATGAAGGATTATAGTAAGATTCGCCATTCTACATTTCAAAAAATCCAACTCCCTTAAAAATCTTTGTCTCTAATTTAGCTATCCCACACCTCCCATTTCTCTATGCCTCTTCCTTCCTCTCCTAGAGCTAGAGGGAAATGGGGGAAAATCCTGCATGTATGCCTTCTTTCCCAATGCCCATTTGTAAGTTAGACATATTTTTCAATTTCCATGTTCCACACCCTTTCTAATCTCTCATGTAAATCATTGTCTTTAGTCATATCGGCGTGATTCAAAGCTTTGATACCATTGTAATGTTCTCATCACCTAGTCTAGGAATGTTACAATGTGTAGGACTCAAAGATTTACAAAGATATAAATGATCATAAGCAATACAAAATAAATGACTACAAAGTTTAGCTATGATATCTCTATGGATTACAAATGACCGAATGCAGCTGAATAACTGACAATACTTGACTAGATCATCATACAAAGGATCTAGGGGTTGAATATAAATAAGAAAACCGTAAATAAAATAACACTGGCTAGATCAAAAGACAAAAAAGGATCTTAGCTGTAATACAAATAATAAATTAAAGATAATAATTGGAATATGGAGCACTCTAATCAATGAAGAATGATGGAAGACCTGATGATCTTCCTAGTGACTAGGGGTGTCTTTCAACAAATAAATCAGCCAACTGGTGTCTTCTCCTGAATACACTCAACTATCTCTCCCAAGATGCGCCTCTCTCATCAATGATGTTACACCCCAGATACTATTAAATTAGGTCACTGAACTTTCCTTTATAGATTTCCAAAACCGTAAATCATGTTGAAAACTCTAATTTGTTGTTATTGATTTCCAAACTTAAATCATGTTGAAACTTCCTATTCATTGTTAATTCTAAACCCTAAATCACTGCTGAAACCCTAAATCTCTATTGACTTCTCTTTTTAGCTCATAATGACTTAAAAGTATCTCTAACTCCTTTTTAGGCTCAATGTCACTCTCCAATATAACACTGCATCTGAGAGTGACCTCTAGTTTCCTTGCTTAATTCTTGGCCATTCCCTCAAGCATAGTCTAACGTGGTGGTTTAGATCATTAAGCCTTCTCTTCTGGAGATTCTATTTGGAAAGGGACACATAAGTGCCATGTCGAATGGAATTAGTGATGGGGAACCACGTGGCATGAAAGGGGAACTCAATAAATTAAAGTCTGAAAACTTTGAGTGATTGCAACTTATGATTCAGAGCTCAATTCTGAGTATTACCATTGGAAATCTCTTGACATACAATGGTATCCTATAGAAGAGGATTTGATATGTTTAAGGAAAAGGAAAAAATTAATACACCATCCATTAAAATGTACTTAGGGTTGGGTGTGTTACACACACAATAATATAGAATATTTATATATATATATATATATATATATATATATATATATATATATATTCCAGAAATGTGTATATGCCCATTCTTTCTCCAGAAGGTGTTGTAAATTAACGGTACTCCAAAGTCAGCTGCCTGCTCAAACGTGCTAATCATTTTGACGTACATGCGGTTTGTTTCATGTTTCTACTATTCTTCTATTGGTCAAATCTCGGCAAATGGCTGAGCATCTCTTTAATTTCTTTGGGGAGTTTTTCATCGCCTTTAAAATGTCTATCTCCTGGGTCTAAGTTGTATCCTCAGTTTGGTATAGTTGATAAAAAAAAAAAAGGATGAATGTAATTCTTTTATTTCTACTTTTCTACATTCTCTTTGAAAATTCCCCAAGTTTCAGCTTTCCATAGTAATTGACTTTTGTTTTTGTCTCAAAGGTCACTAGGTGGTATGGCTTCAGCTAATAGATATGTTTTCATTTCCTTCCCAGAGTGTTTTGTGTTTTCACAAACATTATTATGGATTGCAATAGTGCCTAATTTAAGGATGGAAGAGAATAGATGCCAATCTCGATAAGCTGGAAGAATGCTTGGAAGCGTAAATGTTATTGGGACCATTTCATTTTGCCTTCATATAGACACTACCTTGGGAATTGTTGGCTTTCTTGTCGGCCTTGATTGGATCAAGAATTTTATTTCAAAATATAACGGTCATACAAGTTTATCACCCTTTCCAATGTATGCGTTATGTATATATGTATTATTTTGTTATGTTGATCCATGTTGTAACACCCCACATTTTGGCTTTCAACAAATAAACTACATTATGACTTATCCTATTATTTATTTGCTTAGTATTTGTTGGACTCAACTAAATTGATAGAACTTTTATTATGAGGACATGTGAAAGTATGTAATGCCCCATATCGGCCTTTAGAAGTGGGGAACTTTGAATTTTCTCTACGTTAATAATTCATTTTAGTAATTGCTCGACTCAACTAATTTGATATAAACATGTGAGAGGGTGCACATCTAGACCTATCGTTATGTGTTGGCGTGATATTATTTTTAATAGCATATGCTCGTGATGATGATATCTCTTTGATTCGTTTAAAGTAAGAAGAAATTAAAATGGGAATTTTGGTACATGGATAACATTTCAAAGTTATGTTGTGAATGCTTAACAAATGCAAGGCATGATAAAATAAACATACATTTTAAATTGAACCAATAGAGATATGGATTCTATATGAAATTATTATCATGTATATGTATTGATATGAGTTATTGGTGAATCCAAACCCATGTGCTGGATGATCTATGTGATAGCCAAATGATTGTAGTGTTGAGGGAACTTGGATGTCGTAGACATCAAGAAGATAGTAATTCTATAAGTTGTACCATTATTTAATTTATGATTCAAAATATTTATGATTAGCGTGGTGTTGTATTCAAGGGACAATACATGTTTCGTATGGTTATTTGATGACGCGACCTAATGAACAATAGTTCTTACATAGTGATGGCTTGATGTAGGTTGTTGGACCCTTGTCTCTAAGGAGGAGAATGGATGTATTGTCTATCATTTATCCTTTGAAACCTAGAAGTATCGAGGACTTTTGTGAAGTAATTCTCCCCTAGACATGTGATGGTTACTATTGGTTTCCTACTAGGGATGCTTGGTTGAGATGTATAAAACTCCCACTTATGGGTTCTATATAGAGTTAAGTCAATATAGTTGTGATGAAGGAGCATCGCTCCACCTTAGCAAATGCACCAGCAAGCCAACACATAGGCTCATAATGGAGAAAGGGAGAGAGGCATTAAACCTCCTCTATTTTTTTTATTTGAAATAATCCTATATGCATTTTCATGTTGTAAGGATATAAATGTCAGGCCATGCTTTTGTACAAGAAGTGGTTGGATTTACTTAGAGGGTTTTGAAGGTGCCCATCATAGTCGTCCGTATCACTCATGAAACCTCGCCGTATACGAGTTAGTGAGGATGATTGCATTTCTTGGTAAGGTTGAGATCTTGTATCAGATTCGGGTTGAAAGCGTGAGAAATGATGAGAGACCGGGTAGAGAGGTCTTAGGAGGTAGAATAGTTTTGAGAGAGATCTTGAGAGAAATGAGACTCGCTGATTTCCTCGATTTTGTAAACATTTTGCTAATACGATAATAGAAAATCATTTTTCCTACATATCGGGTGTTTATGTATCATTTGTATTCCATTTTATGTTTCATGCATTTTAATACGAAATGCGAATCCAGTGGGGCATTGCATGAGTTTCACCTGTTTCTCATCTTTGAGTCGCAGAGGTGCAAGAACAATGCCTACAAAGAGCGCATTGATGAGATTTAACTTCAAGGAAAGCTCAAGGGATACCTGAACCTAAGACGATCGAAGTGTAAGGAGGAATGAGAGGAACCGCTTTATTGAGCTAGAGAGAACCGAGTTACTTAAAGACTTTGAAGATTTATCGCCCAAGATTGAGTCGGTGAAAGTAAGTACGAACTCCGGTTGAGTTCAAGAATGAAAGCCATCAACACCGTGAGGAAAAGCAAGATCCGCGTTCATCGAGAAAAGAATCGATACGTAGAAGTATTTCTTGTTCAAGAAATCCTTTGACTTAAGCTTGAAAATCCCAGGAAATGCAAGGTGGCTGAGATTGAAAATAATCAAGAGGATCAAGTCAAGAGATAACGTCAAGATGTTGCAGACCCAAAGGAGTTATTTATATGGAGGAAGTTCAATACCTTTCAACATTGACAAAATATTCTAAATCAAAGAAAGTCTAAAGCTCGGTGAGGAGGAGTGCGAAAATAAATCGCTTGATCACCAGCGGTTAGTTGGACCATTAGATCTACATCTAGCTAGAGGAGGAAAGAGCGCAGGAGAACTAGATCTCAATCATCAAATCTGAGTGCATGGACCAACAACCTGGATCTATAGAGGAAAGTATGAGGTTTAACCCTTTGGATTTGGTGATCAGAGAGAATACTCTTCGTGCTAAAAGTCTACATCACCTAACTATCCATCGGTAGCCATTGAAGGTTTCAATCAATTTACACCGGAAGTATGCTAGCGAAAGAACTACTGAAAAGTCAGCTCGTGACTTGATCATGGTTTCTTTTAGATCCATAAGGAGGCGATACCGGGAAGCCCAGAGGAATTAACGATCGCCGAATCAGATCTATTAGCTGGTCAATTCGAAGGAAGCGTAATTCCTAGCACATCGGTACAGAGAGCCATCGATTGAAACTGATATCCCGGGTCCAAAAACCCCGAATAGAATCTCACTAAGGATTATGGAGACCTATCATCGATCACCGGAGAAAATACCAGTTTACTGATTTTACGAGGTTCCTAATTCCTGTATAAGCCTGAGGATGTCGAAACTGCAGTCCGATTCCGTGACGCCGAGGTGGAATCTACACCATCAAGCGAGCCATTAGATATCGTAAGTGTACAAAGACAAGTTTGAGACTTGAAAATATTGGAGTGTGGAGAACTAGAGAGCCAGATCATCGTGGATCAAGCAGCTTTCAGAGGGTACATGCCGCAATTTCAAAAATCTGGAAAGGAAGGAGAAATTGAAATTTGAAACAACTGCTACGGAGAGATGAATATTTGTGAGTCATTGATCTAGGGACACTTCTTCAAATGTGACCAATTCAAGAAAGTTTATGGAATCTCCATTTCTTTGAAAACCGAGATCATTGAAGCACGAAGACCTCGGGTTAAGTTCAAATAAGATCCGACCATTGATTTGAGTAGATCGGCACAACATTTTAACCTAAACTCCCAAAGCAACCTCAGTCATTGATCGTACGGGATACAGAGTTAGTGGATCGACCCCGGGGTAAAAGTCACGGGAGATCTTTGATTCGAAATCCTACATGGAGCCCGGAGGTGTTCCGATCAGTCGACCAGAAGGGCCATTGACCATTGATCAGGTTTGAATGGCCGTTAACGGCATCTACCTACTGATTTATGAACATGTGCACGATCGCCAACCTAGAGAAGCAAAGCGCACGGAAGAGTCGAGAGTTTTGAGGATTTCGATTCCCAAAGTCCGAATTGCTAAGAGAACCCGAAATGCCGACCGAAGGAGATCTTAATCCGGCTGGGATAAGGAGGAAATGACGAAGCTAATTGATTTGGAATACCGCATATCATGAGATCATCATCATGTCATTGTGGGGACAGAGCTACGAGGAGGTTATATGAACCGGCTACAGCCGAATTTGAACCGTGGCTCTTCCAGCGGGACGCGCGGTTCAGAGTATGGACTACTATTCCAAACCGGTTTAACTCCAGACCACCCAGGACCTGAATGAAATCACGTTGCCCACAGCCCCATCACATCCAGCTAGAGGGCTTCATCCGAAAAGGAGTTAATGTTGATTCTAATTCGCGACGAGCCAAAGGGTAAGGTCAAGGGTTGCTACCTATATGCAAACGGCAGTCGAGCGGCATGCGTTTAGATACCGAGGGGACCTTTATGTCCCAGAGTCTTTGACTCGAGCAGTTCAGGGATCCAAGATGGTGAGGTCGCATCCTCCCATGGGGAGTGAGGGAAGCTGTGACCGTGAAATGTAGCATTACAATTTGATTTATGTAGGCAACAGAGGTAATTAGAAGACCAAGCCTTACGTGACAGCGCATAAAGGAGAGACACTGAAAGGAGATGACATGATAACATCAAGGTATCATAACAGGATTTTCCCATAGACAAGTAAAGGAGGGTAGAGTACTGGGATGTCTGCAAAGAAGGCTACATGACGCAGCAGCAGACTTTTAAATAGTCAGATGAATGTAAGAAGATGGAGGTACTTTGGATGAAGAGGAATCCATGGTATTCCCCTTCTGTGAGGGAAGGAGCAGAAAATGGATAACAAAACGGACGCGGGTCGGCAGAGTAGAAGTTCCAGAAGACAGTCGAAATCCAAGGATGGATCCGGAGTTCAACTAAATAAAAGAAAAAAATGGAGAAGACGCCTCTACTTAAAATGCAGCAGGATCCAAAAGTGCATTGGGTGTATGAGTGACCCATGAAGAAGAAGGAAAAGTGGACGGTAAAGAAATTGTTGGCCAGAATACAGTGAAGGCTGAAGCTGGCGTGGCCGAGGCATGTTGAAAACCTCAATGACATAGAGGAGGAACTGATTCACATCTTTGAACCAGAGATTGGGAGAAATTTCAGTGACAAGAAGGAGAAGAGGTTAGATAAAGATATTGTAAACTTCCAAGCAAGCGTAATGGACTTTCAAGTTATGTGTGGGAAATGGTTGGTATCAGAGATCTCATATATCAGAGAAGTTTCTGCACTTCAGATTTCAAGTAAAATGATATGTGATCGGTTGATCTCATAGACTATGAAGTTCACAGTAGAAGATTCCCAAATTGCTAGGTGGCTATGGAGAAGGAGATGAGACTATTTGAAAGTCTCTAGAGCTCAGAAGGGAGTTCAAGGTCAAAGAATGAGGTCAGAGGATGGAGATTCATCCGGGACTGTGAGTCATTTGAATGAAGATGATGACAAATTAAAAAATTTCACCAGAAGAGGTGATCAGAGGAAGCATTCCTCGATTATTGAGGATCAAGATATTCTACCCGGTCAAATCTCGTAGAGGCCAAAGGCAATAAGTTAGATGAAAGTGCATCATAAGAAGAAGGGAAGATAGCAGTGACTGCCAAGTAGTTGTGAAGAAGAGAAGGAGTAAGATCAGAACAACTCTAATTAATTCTTTTAATAAATATTATATTAATAAAATATTGCCAATAAATATTAATTTAATAAGTGTTAGTTTAATGAATTATTAAAATAAGAATTTTTTTAAAGACCCATTATAATATGATTAGTATTGGTAGCTGAACCAATTTATGGGAGGGATAAGGTGGTTGAGTGATTAATAAGGGGAAGGTGGTGGATAAGGGAAAAGGATAAGGGTATGAGGACCAGAGGGGAGGTATTTTTGTATATGTTTTGTATCTATTTTTCTTACAGCTGACTTGAGGACTCTCAGAGGGGACACATGTTTCTGGGAATTCCAGGCTCGGGGGCCAGGAAACCGTAAGGAATCCTGGGGCTAGGGAGATGGATAGACTGTTCCTAACTGGCTGGGAGGTTAATCAATTTGGGTAGGATTCATCAACTTCAATCCAACTTCATTTCAGCATCAGTTTGAGGTAAATACATTTCATTATTATTATTATTATTATTATTATTATGTTGGTCATTATTGTTATGTTGTTCATTATTATTATGTTGAACATGTTGTTCTTTTTTTATTATTCTGTTGAATATTGTTATTATGCTGAACAATAAATAAAGAAGAAAATATGATAGAATTTCTATATTTAGATTTATTATTTATGAGGCTCTGTATGCACAGGCCTTACACATGGTATCAGAGCCAAGTTTCAAAACTTGGACCAGGGCCTACCCACCTATCTGTAAGAATGAATGTGTCTATAAGAATGAAGGTTTAGGAATGTTGTTCCTGAGCAACCCAGAAATTTAAACAACCCTTAAATAGTTATATTGAAACCCTTTCCAACAATTGGGAAAAGCAGCCCTGAAACCCTCTAAAAATTTAAAACTTGTTGACCTATACAAGTGAAATCCTTGAAAGGAGTTATGTAAACAGAAATGATTAGACACACATAAATAATCTGTATATGGAAAATATATAGGAGTGTGTATATAAATGTATATATAAATATGGGCCAAGTTCCAACTCCACCCAACCTGCAAGCCAAGAACAAAAATAAAGAAACAACATATTTTAATACTAGTTATAAATAAATAGACACATATATTGAAATATTATGAACATTATATATATAAAAAATAAACATAGATGTATAAAATATTGGTCAAGGGCCAATCTATATAGTACCAAGAGATAGCGCCCAAGAGCTTAATACAAAGTCACATGGAGACGGCGGTGCTCCTCAATTATGCTCGAACTTGGAAAATTCTTGTGAATTTTATATTTGTGATTGAGTGATGCCAATGGTCTATGCAAGCTCATCCATTTCCATTGCATCCCCTGAGGTCACATGTTTTGTTGATGAAGAAGAAGCATTGCCTTCTTCATGGAAGAGATCACACAATTGATTGAGTTGTGCATGTGCTTTTGCTAAGAAAATAGAGGAACCTGTCCTTGTCCTAGTTGTCATAACACTGTAATCCAGGCTCGAGACTCACGGAGAGGTTGGCAATGGCCTAAGTAAGGATTTTACTATTAAAATTACAATAGTAACAAGCAAGGTCCAGGACTTTGACCAATGTTTGGGTGTGTATGACTATAGACTCTTTTAAAGAAATTTTATTTCTTAGTTTGCTGGTGCCCCGAACTTTGTGGTTGTTGCCCAAACAAAAAAAAATTGATTCAACACCAGTCTGTACATATTTTGACCATTGTAATAAAATTAATTATCCACTTAAACCAACTTAGATTGTCCACCTTGTGTTAATCCCTTTGATGAAAAAAAATAATAATAAACAAAGCAAACATTTTCACCTGCTTCCCAACAGAGACAGCCAAGCTTTGGGCTTCAGAACTCTTACTCTCCAACCTATGTTGTAGTTGTTCAACTTCCATATCCATGCATTTTTCTTTTGATTCTACAACCTTTCTATTGGTAGCTTCATGTGCAAGGGAAGCTTCCTGGGCTACCTTACATCTTCTGGCCTCTTGCAATTGAGAGGTCATGGAACCCACTTCGGATGCTATTCGATGAAGGCTCTGTTTCTTTTCTTCCAATTCCTTTACAGCTGGCTCGTACCCACAACCTCCTTCCTATTTCCCTTCATTCCATTGAGATTAGGGATCTTCTTGGTGACTTATGTGTTGAGCTTTGGCATTGACTGTTGCACTAAGATATTGAAGGAGAGTCACCATGCCAAGGTGAGGAAAGAACCCCTGGGTCACACACAATCCAAACACCAAGCATCGAGTCTTTCCATTCCAAGTATCCACCATCGCCCAAGTATCCATCATGACCATGGAATGCCAAGGGAAGAGCCTGTGATGGAGGATTAAGTGCACCGTGCACATTCTCAAACACCAAAGTCCAAGACCAAGAGTCAATTCACCGTGGAGGAGCCACGAGAGATCCCACAGGGTCGATAATATGCACAGGCCAACCTGAAGCTCCATATAGGTCAACACTGTGTGTGTTACGCTCCCAAGTACAAGTGCCAAGCCACGACTAAGAGAGGAGCCTGTAAAAGGAAGAGAGGAGTTCGTAAGGGGATTCTTCCCTATGTTTCTTGGATAATGATACAAAATCTTTGAATTAACACCTTGATATCTCACAGGGGAGGTTTTGTTGCACTACCCTTCACACAAACCATGAGATCCCACAAGAAATCCCATGAGGGAGTAAGAGAGATCTATGCATAGTCAGTGCACCAAACCCAATGCATGAAGCCCTCTCCCACCACAAGCATCGATAACACATATCAGGCACCAGGAGGAGTTGATAAGCCAAGAACAGATATGTTCAATGTGTCTATAGGCAAGCACTGTGCACTAAGTCACAGGCCACGGGTGGAGAAACCATAAGGGGTCATTGTTCCTCCAACACCCATCCAAGCCATAAAAACCCTATTATCATACTCAAGTGCAGTTTGAAGTTCCTATGAAAAACCAACTACAACCCAAACTCGAACAGAAAAAGAGATTAAGAAAAAAAAATGATGAATTGAAAACTAGAGGAACCCACAGTCATAGTTGCAGAGGAAGAGGCTTGGGAGGGAATGTCGTGTGATGTGCAAGTGAGAATAAGGGTAGGGTTTTGGGGCAAAGAGAGATGGGGGGGAGGGGGCATGTGGGCCTCATACGAGGTCCCATGATGCCCAACCTGGAGCGATTATGTTAAATGTGTGTATAATCTTTAATTATTTTAATTAATTTAAAGTTTTTATTTTTTTAAATAGGAGTAATATTAGTATTTTTTTTTATATAACATAAATTAAAGAAATAATGATTGTTTTATATGGCACAATTTTTTATTTTTATTAATTATTTTAAATAATATAAGTACTAATTGTTTAATTATACCATTAATATATATATATATATAGATATATTAGTTTTAAATAATTAAAT
>SNQJ01S0142161.1:28303-47290 GCA_010110895.2 Picea sitchensis
ATTAATTTTATCAAATTAAAATAAAACCACTTAATTATTAATTTATCAAATCAAAACAAATGATCAACAAAAAGGTACAATACACATAATTTAAACATGGAAAACCAAACTTCACAAATATTCTTCTTATTTTTATCAAATATTACATTTAATTTATGAGCTCCAACTCAAAGGAAACGTCAATTCCCTATTTTACTAGCAGCAACTAGAAGTAGGCTGTTAGGCTCCAATCTACTGATGTAAATTAGAGTACAAATGATTGTCAATCCGGTGTTTGTAAGACTTAGAGGCACATCCAAAGTATATGGATTTAGAGATAGTTTTTGTCTTTAATGGAGACAAACCAAAAACTTATTCTAAGGCTGAATGTGAAAGAGATGCTAAGCTTCTATTCAGAAGTCATATTCATAGATCTCATAACAGTAATCAACAATTGTTTTTCTAAAGAGTATAAGCGATGGCATTCGAGAGATGTTTGAACTAGTTCTAAGAGCTATCAAATGCTAGAAGAACAAAACTCTTATTCAGAGATGCATTCATTGTCTTCTTTCATTCATTCATTAACAACTCTCATCAAATCAAATCAAAAGTATTGACATAAATAACTCAAAAACGTGTGACTATCTTAATGCTTGAAGGTAAACTACACATTGAATTCTTATTCAGAAATCATTCACAATATGAGTAAGGCTTGAAAACATTAAGCATGTAAATTAGCTATGAAATTCATCTATCTACAACAAGATAAAACTCATCTACAACAAAGATCTGATCTAAAACATGTGCTTGAAAAAGAACACAAGGAAAAGTGTACTAGTTTGGCAAAGGGGCCCCCCCAATGCTTCAGTACCTTGAGTTGACTCAGCTAAAGAAAGGCTCAGCTGACATTCAATCATCATATCATAAGCATTCACGGGAACAAAACACAAAGCTGATCTTCAAGAGTACAAATTCCAAAGTTTCTTCATAGGTCAGATTGTCTTTACTAGTCTGAGCTTAAGGTATTTATACAAAGGTCTCAAAATCCAAAAATGCTAATAAGTCTCCTAGATATCATGATCAGATCCATAATATACTAGGAAGGTCAAATGCCTCCTTTAGACCCACAATATATGGTCAAATCCCACAAAAATCCAAAACTATCCAAGATTTAAGGTACGAGAAGCAGACATTTTCTGCTGAGGTGGCCCTGTTTGACCAGCATTGAACGAACATCTAGAAGGCTCATATTTAGAATATGATAGCTCATTATCCATCCTTGTACATCATGGATCATGACCCAAGTTTTATATTTCTCCCAGGTGTCCTGCAAATATACAAACCACAGAGCTTTTACTGGATTTGGTCAAATCCTGTGTTCTGTTCAGTACTCAATTTTAATGCTAAAATTTAGAAAACTCAATTCTTAAGCTAAAGAATGACAAATATACCTTGCATAGGCTGTTTCATGGAAATATGGAATGAAATGAAGGCAAAATGGATGGATATATAGAGAGGCAAAAGTATGGTTTATAGAGCAAAAGGGAAGCACAAAAATGGACTCACTTGAGAACAGCCCTGAATTTTACCGGTATAGATTGGAGGGAGGACCAACTCCCTAGTTTCTTCATTTATAACTAAAAATTTGCAACACCTTGGTTTACTGGCTTCAACTGGAAGGAGGAAACATATATTTGCAGGCTCCAACTTTCCCTAGAACCACCCAACCTCCACTTTTATGATAAGTACTTCAACCTTCAAATATTCATAATCTTCTTTGGATTATGTTGCACCAGCTATTTAATTTATTGGCCTTTGAATCTGTTATTGATCTTCATATTTTAAACCCAGAGACACACCCTCTTTCAACCACGTTTTGTTTTATATACTCTTCCAATGGTTGTGTACAATTGAACCAATTGCACATCTTCAATATATGAATGTATCTCTTTATTATAAGTATGTGCTTATTCAATATAAGATATTAAATCATACTATTTTAATTAATGCAATGTCAATAAACCATTGTGCCTTTTATATCGTTTAGTCACATTTTCAATTAGGTCAATAGATTTTGAATATCATGATTTAATTCGCTTTTTACCTTACCATAGCTAAATAACACCATGGTTTGCAAATACCACATTCAAATACCATTGTTTTCCTTTCTTTAACTCCCACTTTCACTTTATCTTTGTCTTTGAAATCCAATTTACTTTTACCTTTTTCTTTATTCCCACTTTCATATTTTTTCTTTAATGGCAATCCAATTTAACGTTTACCTTTTTCTTTATCCTGTTTTCATATTTACTCCTCTTTTACTTTTTTTTGCATTACTTCACTTCCACTAACCAAGTTTTGTTATTTATTACAATCATATTTATATTTCGTCCACTTTCATTTCCACTTTTGTGTAAACTTTGTTTCCACTTTTGCATTTATTAAAATGATATAGGTCACTTTTATATTAACCTTTGACATATATATGATTACTTACTAACTTTTGATATCAATGACAATTTATTCAACAACAATTTCTTGCTTGAGTGGATCTAATCATTGGTGGCTTGCTGGAAATTGTTTGTGTTTGAAGGGTCGTCCAACTTTGACCTGGAAAAAATGATCACCAAAACTTGTTACGAAATATCAACTACCGTGTTTATCTGACAGACTCAAGGTTTCTTAGTGTTGCATCAACAAATTTCCCCTCGACTACACTCTAAAATGATAGTGTGAAGAAAGTGTTCAAGAGGGTGACTCACTAGTATTCATTTTGTTCATCACGGTCTTGTCTCAACAGAATATACAGTCCTGAGAGCTTCGACTCAACCGGTGTAGTAATTGAAATTGTTTCACTCTTTTATTTTCATTCTTCCATTATTTCAAAGCACTTGACCAAGAAATCCCCTATATTATGATAGTCCACTGCATTCCTATAACTTAGTATTCCTGCACCTTTTACTGCAGTTCCATGTCATACTCCACTATGGTACTTCTTGTCTTCATTTGACCTCAATGTCAGCATGATATTTTCATCAAGTTGAAATATAATATTTTTCTTGAGTTATATCTATTTCCCAAATGTTCTCCTTTGAAGGATTGCATTCTTCCTTCTTAATGGGACCTTTGATGACTTCTTCATAACTCTTTTGTTATGTTTTACAATCATCATGGAGCTTGAACCCTTCTGGAGTAGCCATTTGTTTGTATCCCTAGTCCTTTTGTCATAGATATAGCCTTTGACTCTGATGATTTCATCAATATTTTGGTGTTGATTACATTTGCATGTATTTCTTTTTTGAAGTTCCTTCCTTAGTGAGACTATTGTTTCTTCCAAGCTCTCCTTTATTTTCTCCTTTTCTTCCAACTCATTTTGAGTGTTTCTTCAATCCCTGGCTTCTTCTACTTATACCTTTAGCTTCATATTCATGGGACACAATGGCCCTACGCAAACGATTTGAATAAAGAACAAAAGATACAATGAAATACACACATACATAGACGATTTCTCCTTGAAAGTAATCCAATAGGAAAACCAACATATTCTATATTCCATTCATCATGATACATTGTTTACAATACAATATACATAGGAAGCGGCATCAAAACTCTAAACCAATGACTGGATTAATTCAACAACTAATTCCTTAAACAAAAATAAGAAAACCATTGACAAAAATCATGTGCCGAGAAAAATGCCCAACAATGGACAAATCGAGGTGACAAGAAAAGCGAGGCAAAATGCGATACGTTTCCAAAGGAAAAAATTCTCAAGGGTGCTTTCACCAAACACGCCTGTGAGGGGACTATCGCCCCCGTTCTACCCTTGAAGGGAGGGCCTAGAGGCACCCCCTCAAAACCCCAGCACCAAACACAACGTAGCATACATTATAGCTAGTCATTCTGAGAATATAACATTCTCCCACTTGTTATTTCTTTGCATCCAGGGGTCTGAAGTTTACATAGTCAAAAATCCATGGTATCAATGCCCATGGATCTTCTACATCAAGAGATTCTCAATGCTCGATTTTGTTAATGAATCACCAACATTATTCAAAGTTTCCACCTTCATCAACATCACTTTCTTTTCTTCAACCATGTCTCTCTAAGAGTGATGAATATTAATATGATTTGTATTTGAATGATAAGATGAGTTCTTTTCCATAAAAATTGCACTAATCTATCACAATCTATCGCCTCACAACTTGTTGTACCAACCCCAATAACTGAACACAATATTCGTAACCATAATGCTTCCTTACTTACATGAGTGACTTCAATGAATTCAACTTCTGTAATTGAGAGAAAAACTACAAGCTATCTCTTGTTCATCCAACTAATTACTCCTCCAAACAAGTTAAAAACATACCCACTTGTATATCTCCTATGATCGAGATCTCGGCCAAATTCTGCCTCCACAAAGCCATGTATGTCCAACACTCTATCCAATCTTGATCTTCATTGGTAGAACAATCCATAGCTAACGATCACACAAATACTGAAAACTACTTTTCTTGTTGTCCAATGCTCCTTCCACCGGGTTTCGACATATGCCTTCCTCAAGAAATCCTTGCATGTGCAATTTCAGTCTAAATACGGATCATTACACATTAAATTACCAAGCTGCACTTGCTATGGAACATAGAGGCATGTCCTTGTCTTCTTCCCTTTGTCTCGGAGTTCTTGTTAGCGGAATAAATTTACACCAACGAGGAATAGGGACCTTAACTGGTGCATTCCTGCATATTAAAAATTTGCATTATTGTCTCGACATATTCTCTCCGATTTAACGGAGATTCTTTTTGTTCCAGTCTCTTTTATCCGTACCCAAAATGAAAGTTGTGCAAGATCGCTGTGTCATTTTAGAGGACAACTCGGTTTCACATCCCTAGATAATCCTCCTTGTTGTTTCCTTCAACAACATGTCATCCACATCTAGAACCAAAATAAATCAAATGATCATCAATTATTTAAATACACACGGTGATCCTCACTTTGTTTCTTGTGAAGCCAAGTCCTAGCATATAACTATCAAATTACTGATTCACATCCTTGGTGATTGTTTTAAACCATATGGGGACTTTTTCAGCTTGCATCCCGGCTCCTTCTTTCCCTTCACAACAAAGCCTTCTAACTGCTTCATATAGATTTATTCTTCTTTAGATCTCCATGGAATGTTGTCTTCATCCATCTATTCTACTTCAAAATAAAATGCATCAACAACATATAAAAAAAATGTTATAGAAGTTAACTTGGAAATAGGAGAAAGAATCTCACAAAAATCAATTCCCTCAACTTGAGAACTAATAAACTTTGCTACTAACCGAGCTTTGTGTTCTCCACTTTCCTTAACCATTCAACTGTTTTCAAATACCCATTTGCTGCTAATGGGATTTCTTCAGATCTCGTCCACTAGATCCAAATCCTCATTCTTATCTAAGGTTTCTATTTCTTCATCCATGGCCTTTTTCGAGAAATTTTCATCTTTTGAATCCACTACCTACGATGGTTATGGAGACCATCATCGGTGTTGGGTTACTTCACACACCTAGGATTTATTTTTTCCTAAGGTTTTATTTTTATTAGTCATATTAGTCATTATCCAATCTCCAATATTTTAGGAGAATATTCCACAGGAGAATATTCTCTTTCGATTCGCACTTTAGTTTGACTAGTTGAGTTGAGTTTAGATGTTACATTAGGATCATCACCATGCAACGTGGGATCATCTCATGCTAATTAGACCTTGCCTTGGTATCATCACCAAAGTGGTGCGTGCTTATGATTCCTTGAGTTAACTCCTCACTACTTTACGTTCAGTCAGTTAGACTAGTTGACTAGTTAACTTGACTAGGTGGAAGTTCACTCTAATGTAGCTGTCATAGAGACTAGAATAGTTGGAATTTCACTCCCGGCGATAGTGTGTCTAGATCACTATAGATCACCACTATGGTGGCTTGTTTCACCTCAAGTCGAACTCATTGGAGTTATCTGAGTATATCATGTAATGAAATTATTCATTATTCTAGCGGTTAGTAGAATTCTTTCCATTCTTCTCTCCTTCTTCTTCTTTTTCCAATTCTCTCGCAAATGTGTGTCATTGTTTAGCTAGATATATTCTATGTAGTTCAACACATTTACATGGTGTCGGCCGATGGTACGCTAAGAAAAGTCTACACCAAATCATTTTTTGCGGTACAAAAGATTGAAGGCAGTGGAAAGATGGAATTCCAAAAATTCATTCTTACTCCTTACAATTACTTTGCATGGAGGAGAAAATAGCCATAAATCTCCGATCCAAAGGGTTGTATGGGTTAACCATGAATCGAGATCTGTTAGGCATCATCCATAGAAAATCCAAGTACTTAAATTGCATGGATGAGGCACTCAGAACAATTGCAATCTTATTTCTCCGATCTCTTTTTCATATATCTTTCTCTAAGACTCCCAATGAAGTTTGGACCATATTGGAAGGGATCTTTAGCAAAAAATATGATATGAGGGGACACATGTTGGAGGTGTATTTGTTCACATTGGATCCAAAAGATTTGAGAATATCCGAGATTTCTTTACAAAATTAAAGGGATTCTTGGCCCTTAACTCAAAGCTTGTGGGGTTGATAATCGAAGGAGGAAATGGTTCTCACCATTCTCTCCAACATTGGAACTTAATTATTTGTATTTGTATCCACATACCATACTGTCAGATTCACCTCTAAATCCCCCTGGAAGATGCCTTCTCTCGATGAATTTATCGAATCCCTGACACAAAAACAAACCAAGCTCATCAACATAGAGCAATCAAAGAAGCGTGAAGTCACTCATCGTGCATGATGGAAGCCACAAATATCAGAAATCTAAATATAAATATAAGAGGAAAAGATCATGCACATACAAGAAGGAAGAATTTTACAAAACCCTTCATCGATGCCACCAAATCCAAAGGAGAAAGGGAAGAAAAGGAGAAATGCACACTTGTCACAAAGGATTCAATTAGGAATCTACATGCATCACAAAAAATAGATCCGATGTCTCAAATGCTTCAACAAAACAACGGAATCGCGTCCCAGGGTGCAAAGAAGAAACCCGGTCGAATTCAATAAGGCAATTCTAGCCGCTCACGTTTGGTGCCATCAACCCTCGATGCTTGGATGGTAGATTGAGGGCATCATCACATAGCTACCTCAGGAAGAAGATCTATTTTTTTTTTGGATGCATGCAAAGGTCCTTTTATTTTGATGGGGGAAAACTCTTATGTTTAAGTCACTGGAAAAGGAAGGATAGAACTCACCAATGGAAGCTTCGAGCTGTCTGCATGTTCCCAAACTTTTTGTCAACCTTCTCTACGTATATCAGATGAAAAATTATGGCATTGAAAATTTGTCATAAATTAAAAGTGGACATATCGACATGCAAACCAACTCACAGCAGGTTGCTACCCGGTGAAATTAGAAATCATCGGTCTAGATTATATACATTTACGAATTCATTAAACTCGATTCTTCTTTACTGCTTACTCATGTTGTTGAAAGTAGTAGGATAAGGCACAAAAAGGTTTGGACATTTGAATTTCAAATACATGCAACAATTATGAAACAGACCAGTTGATGGTCTACGGACATCCATTTCTCAAGGGAGTATGTGAGGATGTGTTCTCGGAAAACACACTCAAGAGAATTAAATTCGACAAAGGAAAGTCTCTGTGAGCTTCCACACCTTTAGATATGATCCACAGTGACCTCATGGTCCCTTTTCCACAATGTCGATCAACAAATAGAGGGTTTTTTCTCATTTTGTTGATGATTTCTCACCTAAGTTTACTTGGATCTACTTTCTCAGGCAAAACTTTCAGAAGTTCTTTCAACACCTCAAAAGATTTCAAAGCTTTGGTTGAACACAATCTGAAGAAGATCAAAGCCCTACTGAGCGATGGAAGTATGTGAATCATGAGATTAAGTAATATTTTCCATGAGTATGGATTGGTTGACATACGGTTCCTACACTTCTAATGCAAGTTCCATATATGCCGTTCTAGTAAGTTTTTTGGAATCCTTGTCCATGCAGCCAGTCCTGGAAGAATTTTTGGATAATAGACTTTAAAGATTGGAAAAGTGTATAAATGATAATAATTAACCATGTATTGATAAAAAGACTAAAACTATTTAAATTCAATGCATAATCAATTATTCAAGAATATGAATATATATAATGAAAATAAACCATTTTACTCACAGGAAAAAATCCATTAAGCAACTTGGAATTCATATTCTTCTTTAAAAATACTAGTCCATTCTCTCAAATATTCCAACCATCCATTACTCCATTTGAGAAAAGAAAAAGTTTGCAAAAGATATAATATACAAGAGAAAGGATAAAATCCTCCTCTCCAGTCTTGGATCTCTATGGCTCGAACTTTCTCATATATTTATACAAATGAATGAACAATCTAGGTGTCATTATTTTAAATACACAATTTTATAGGCAAAGACATCAATGTCCTCTCCAATGTTTTGGAAAATTTTTATGCGGTAGGTAAATGGTTCCATTTGGGTTTTGGGTTTTCAACCCTTTCTCCAAATTCCTCACAGTTTAGCTGAAATGGAGTTATGGCATCGCCTATCTGATCTTTACGCCTTTCCAAATTTTATCTTGTTGTTGCTCATAAAATTGTAGCAATCCGAAATTATTTTGGATCAATCATCTTGAACGTATTTGGATAATAAAATCAAGCCATGATGAATCCATTATCAAATATTTGATAATAGAAGACACGGTAGAACAAAGAAGCCTAGTGTAACCCTAAAAGTGTGAATAAACAAACTCTAGAAAATAAAAAATGAATTTAAATAGCCACATAACTTATAAACAAACATTGTTTTATAATTTGGTACTCAAATGATCTAGAAGCTTCAAGTTAATGGAAAAATATTAGTACAGTTTTTTTACAGAATCAAACAAATGATAGATAATTCTTTTTATTTTTATTATTTTTGAAATGAGATGCAAAATAAAATAATTTAATTAATTAATGTCACCAAATGATTTCATGAAAATGAGAAACCCACCAAGATATCATTTGATGAAGTATTGAATCCATTTGTCAAAATAGTCAAACTTGCTAATGAGCAAAAGAAAGAGCACATAATCATAATTTAATGATAAACATTTGATAAAATTAAGTTTTGTTTTAAATTGAGATTTTTATGCTATTTCTAAATTTTGACACCAATACTCTTGTAATGAATGTCTCATACTATAGTGGATGTCTTAAGGAGTTTTCTCAAAGCAAACCAGGTATGGAACTATTTGAAAAGGTTGATTTCGTAGCTCATTATAATTATCAAGGTTCTAATGAAGGTGCTAGAATTTTGTAAAAATTTAGAGTTATTGAGACCCAACGGTATTTGAAATCCCCTTTGGGAATCCCTCCATCGGGGAAGTACGCTCCCACTCATGAGAATAAACTTGGAGGTCTGTTCCTCTTCATACGGGAGGAAACTTGTTAGATCTTAGATGGTCTCTTGGACCAAGGCGCGTCAGATGAAACGGATCGATGAATACAAAGCCGGGGGCTTGTAAGCCAAAGCTTTATTGGGTTCATGGTGACCCATTATGATGAGACTGTAATTAGTGAAGATGCGTTCCTCGTTGACACTTGCCATTCGCGACAGCCAAGGGATGGGAATCTATCAAATGGGCGTGAAGTACATTTCTTCAGTGATCTCTCTGAGGAGATCTACATGGAAGCATTGAGGTTATCTCAGGGAATCCATCTTTTGTCTGTTGACTGAAGAAGTCACCTTATGGCCTCAAACAGGCTTTGAGAATAGGTATAAAAGATGAATCCTACTGTTGATACGCAGCTTTGTACATTGTAAAGTACCAGCAAATATGATGATCGGGATGGTAATTCACTTTTACTGAATACGTATGTCAATGATTTGTTGATCACTTTCTCGATATAAGCGATTACTGATCAAGGGATTCTTCTTAGCAGGTTTTGATGGCGATACATGGGACCTCTACACTTCTTCCTTGGACTTGAGATCGGTCGGGGATGCATGGGGCATCAATATCTCCCGATAAGTATGCTGAAGTCTCCTTGAGAGATTTCCTGTAATGACGCAAGTTTATACGACTCATTTCCTATCAGGAGTCAAGCTTGAGTATGGAGGGGACACTCCACTGGTTAATAGTACACTGTGCAGACAACTAGTGGGAAACTTGTTGTATCTCACACACTCCGGACAAGACCTCTCCTATGCGATTTAAGCAGTTTCGGGTTCATCAGGAACATAGACTACATTGGAAAGCTACTGGCATTATCGCCGATGCGATGCAGGGGCATCATCACCTTTGGGATTCATTATGTAGCGGACTTTTGTTAGATCTCATTAGTTTTCACGATTCGATTAAGGCGATATAATTGATTGCAAGTCCACATTCGGTTACTCACTTAGTCTTGGTTCAGGAGCCTATCACGTTGGTCAGAACCGGGAAAGCTACCATTGCTCTATATTTAGCCAAGACAGTATAGAGGTGAGTTAACATAACCATCGGGCTATGTGGCTGCAACATTTTCTCCTTGAGTTGGGCATTCGGTTTCATCGACCGATCATCATCCGGTGTGACAAACAGAGCACTCTAAGTTAGAGATCGGTTTAGAAGGCGTGAATGGCTTACATGAATATCCACATGCACTATCCAGGGACTTGGTACGAGGGATCATCGGAGTATAAGTTACGTCCTTGGCGGAATAGACGAACATTTTTCACCGAAGCTTCACTAAGCATGAATTTCATTCTCTACTGGGGTTGTCTTGGGTGGACATACCGTTGCCTAACAATACGTGATTCTTATTTTACATACATTGTACCTTGTGAGGGGGTTTCCATGGGGTTTTTCCTCTTTCCTCCTTTTATTTTCGATTATTGTCTTTGTGCTTGGTATCTAACATGGCCTCATTGCCAAGACCCAATCTTCTTTTTTCACCATAGTGATGTTAAGGAGATTGGTGGAGTTACTCACACACACCTAGGATTTAATTTTTCTAAGGTTTTATTTTTTATGGTCATAGTGGGTGTTATCCAGTCTCCTATATTTTAGGAGAATATTCCACACGGAGAATATTCTCTTTGAGTTCACACTAGGTTTATTTGGTTGAGTTGAGTTTAGATGTTGCATTGGGATCATAACAACGATGGGATCATCACCATGCTAATTAGACCCTTGGTATCATCATTAAAGTGGCGCATTAGCCTTGATTCATAGGTTAACTCCCTCTTTACTTTGCAATTTGAGGCATTAGCCTTGATTCCTTGAGTTAACTCCTCACTACTTTCTGTTCAGTCAGTTAACTGAAGACTAGTTGACTAGTTAACTCAACTAGGTGGCAGTTCACTCCCGTAACTACCTGAGAGACTAGAATAGGTGGCAGTTCACTCCCATAACTATTGGTTTGTGTCCAGATCACTCTAGATCACCACTATGGTGACTTGGTTCACCTCAAGTCGAACTCATTGAGTTATACAGGGTATATCATGTGCAAATTATTCATTATTCACAACGGTTAATGAGAATTCTTTCCATTCTTTCTCTCCTTCTTCTTCTTTTTCCATTCTTTCTCTCCTTCTTCTTCTTTTTCCAATTCTCTCTGCAAATGTGTGTATCATTGTTTAGCTAGATCTATTATGTGCAGGTCAACACATTTACAATTAGTAATATACAAAGAAAAATTTGAACAAAAATCAGATGGATTATACCTTTTCAGTAGCCTTCTTTCTCGAATTGATCTCCTCAATACTAGAGTATGAGGATCCTATTCTTCTGATTCATGTTCTTCTGTAGAGTTTGATTCATCATCCTTTAAATCAAACTCTATTTTCTCTAGTTCTTCCTTACTTGGTAGGAATTTCTATTTAACAACATCCTTCATTTCTCTAAATACCACATCTCGGCTATACACAACCTTCTTAGTTTTTGGGTTCCAAAGATTATAACCTTTGAGACCATATTTATACCCAATAAAGATACACATTTCAGCCTTCTTATCTAGCTTACTCCTTTTTTCCTTTGGAACATGAACATAGGACTCAAAGTCAAATACCTTGAGATGTGTGAGAGAAGGTTTTTTACCAGTCCATACCTCTTGTGGAGTCTTTTCATCCAGTGCTGATGAAGGTGATATGTTTACCAGGTAACATGAAGTACCCACTGCCTCTGCCTAGAATTCTTTCCCTAACCCAACACCACTGAGCATGCACCTTGCGTTTTGCATCAGCATCATGTTCATCCTTTCTGAAACTCCATTATGATGAGGTGTATATGGAGTAGTATTCTGCCTTATTATACCACACTTCTTACATAATTATTCAAATTCATTCCCACAAAACTCTCCACCATTATATGTCCTCAACACCTTAATTCTTTTCTCTATTTGATTCTCAACAAGAGCCTTAAAATCTTTAAACCTGTCAAAGACTTCATATTTCTTCTTGAGGAAATATATCCAAGTATTCCTCGAGAAGTCATATATAAATGAGACATAGTACACAGATTTTCCCATTGATGGAACCAACATAGGTCCAAACACATCACTGTGAACTAGCTGTAAAATTCCTTCTTCCCTCATTGCACTAGATGGGAATCTTACCCTATTCAGCTTCCCATATACACAATGTTCAAATAAATCAAAATCCATAAAGTAGTTAGACATACCTTCAACCACACCTTTACTGTGTAGTAGTCGAAGACCCTTCACCCAAATATGCCCCAGTCTTTGATGCCACAACATAACCTTTTCTCTAGAGACTGTAGGATTTCTTTCTTCTTCAACTCCAATGTCAGGAACAATAGAACTATTACACCCATCACTAATAGTGCTTCTTTGCATCTTATACAGAGTTCCAAACTGAACTCCCTTCAACAACACCATTGCTCCTCGAAACATCCTGTAGGTTTCCTTTTCAAATATTGTTTTTACCCCTACATCATCCATTTTGCTTACATAGATCAAATTTCTGGCCAATCCTGGGATGTGAAGAACACCAGGTAGTGTTCTAATCCTTCCATTTATGGGCCTCAACTTGACTTTTCCTCAACCTATATTTCTGGTTGTCGATTCATCACCTAGGTAAACATTACCTCCATTATACCTTTCATATTCATAGAACCACTCCCTGTGGGTATTCATATGAAAGGATGCACATAAGTCAACCAACCATGCCTCGTGATCTTCATGTTTGATTGAAGAAGACAAGTACACATCCCCTCCTTCTTCCTTGGAGGTCTTTTCTTCTGTAGAAGGAAATTCTTTAGATCCCTTCTTTTTCTCAACCTTGGATCTACACTACTTCTTGCAGTGCCCTTATTTTCCACATCTCCAACATACCTTTACAAACTTTCTAGGAGACTTAGATCTTCCCTTAGACTTAGATCTCCCACTTGAGGACTTATATCTATTTCTTTCCCGAGAGCGTCCTCTTGCAAATAATGCATCTTTGCTCCACCTTCCATGTTCTTCCGTCTGCTCCTCCAATAAAAAGGATGATACCACTTCATCAAACTTCAAGGCAGTTTTATTACTACCTATGGCCACAACCAGACTATCCCACGAGTCTGGTAAAGAGCACAATAAACTGATACACTTATCTTCATCTAAAATTTTAATCTCAACAAATACTATCCGACTTAACACAATATTGAAGGCGTTCAAATTCTCTGCCACTAAGTCTCCATCTCTCATCCTTAGGTTATACAAGTTCTTTCTTAGGAATAGTTTATTTACTAGGGACTTAGATTGATACAACTTCCCAAAATTATCCCATAAATATTTGGCTATAGATTCCTCTGACAGATTCAGTAATATTGAATCTGAGAGACACAGTTGGAATGTGCTCTTCGCCTTCTGATCCAAAATTTTCTAGTCATCTGTTGAAGTTCCTGTAGGTGCAGTACCTGGATCCACTACGATCTACTGATCTTTTTCCACCAACAGATCTTCCATCTTGAGCTTCCACAACTCAAAAAATTTCCCATTAAACTTCGCGATCTCCATTTTCGAACTCACCATTTTGTTGCACCTAAAAAATCAATGCCACATATCTCCCATTGTAACAAGGCTTATCACAGTCCTGAGCCAAAACCTTGACCACAAAGGTGTCCCCCTTAAGCCAGCAAAGCTTTGATACCAAATGTAAATTTGAACCTAGTACAATATTTTACTGCAAACAGATTTTGAATAAAAGAACATAAAATATACAATGAAAAATACACACACAGAGATTTTTCTCTTGGAAACCCAAACCCGAAAAAACAAAATATTGTATATTCATTCACTGTGATACATTGTTTACAATACAATATACATATAGGAGTGAGCGACATCCAAAACCATAACCCAATGACCTGGATTAGTCAACAACCCTAATTCCTTAACCGAAAATAGAAAACCATCGGCAAAAACCATGTGCCGAAAAACCACCCAAGAATGGACATGAAAATCGAGGCGACACGAAAAATGAGGCAAAAATACGACACGTTTCTCGACCCCCCCCCCCTCAAACCCCCTATGTGCCCGGTGTAATGTAGCAGACACTGTAGCTAGTCGTGTGAAGAATATAACTGATCTAGATTATTTTCGGCACGAAATGAGAGCAGAGATATAATAAAGAAATGCACAAAGATATCGTGGATATCCAATAATATAACAAAAATTTATTAGAGATGAAACCATAAACACAAAGATACAGTAATACATGATTTCTATTAATGAAAGAGATGTACAGAGACTGTAAAAATACAGAGTGAAAGACTCACTAGAATGGTGACAACTTATCTCTGAGAAGAGATGTGATGGCTACTCGCATTCGCAAGAAGATGATTACAATGAGGCTCTGAAGGAATTTTTACAATAAACAAGAATGCCAAATACTCTAGACATCCAAAAACCTAACCCTTGGAGATGAAGCACCAAAATTCATGTGGACCCCGTTTGGGTAAGTTAGCACATCAACTTCCCATGGTCGTAACTTTTGCATATGATCTCTGTTTTAGGCACATGATAGCCCATTAGAAAGGTATCGTCGAGGAGATTCATTTTGGAGGTAATATCAAGGTACTTCCATATTGCTCCCTGTTTTCCCAAAAACATCGTTTAGGGCCTCAAAATGGCCCTGAAAGTTAAAAACTGCTAAAAATAGTAAATTACCAAAATTGCCAGAAAATTGTTTTGAACCAGTTGGAAAAGGTGGGTGGCCATCGATATTCGCCTGGATCAATCCTCCCTCCTTAGGAAGAAATGGTCTCCATTGCGTTGAGTGCCCAAGGGAGACGAAAAAATGTTTGTTGAATCTGAATCTTTGTGAGTTGTTGGCCTTGCTGGAGACATCACATTGCCCAACTTGTGGAAGTCTCTCACGAACCTGTTGAGGTTGAGGTTGTTCAACAAGTCGAGCTACACGAGAGGACGACGTGTAGAAGGAATATTTTCTCTTTGCTGCAACTTTGTCAACCTTTTTCTGTTGGATAGAAGGTGCTTGGGGTGAGGCTGTAGTGGTTGCAATGTCCTTATGTTCCCCTTTTGAACAGATTGTGAAGAAGCTGAATTTTTCAGTATGAGATACTACATTGTGGCACTATTTAGGTCAAACAATAGTCAGAACTACCTCCGGTATTATGTAGAGATGACCCCCTAGAGAAACAATGACACTGTGGGGTCAAGACTCATAAACAACATGGCGTCTCCACATATATGGCTGGCCCAAGAGAACATCACATACATACAGTGGGGAAACATCACATAATACCTCATCCTTGAAGGGCTAGATGTCGTATGAAAATCGACACTGTTGGCTGACACGAAGATCTCGTCCTTGGAGAAGCCACCCGATGTTGTATGGTTGCAGGTGTGGTGTTGTCAACAATCCCAAATGTTTGACGACCTCTGCTGAGATGAGGTTCATATGGATTTTGCTATCAAAAATAAAATGCAGTGAGGTCCCCTTCACCCACATTTGTGAATGAAAAAGGTGCTCCCCCTCTTCAAGATCTGTTGGTTCCTCTGGTTGAATTGTTGCGGTCGTGACAATAGCAGTGGGGTTTGCGTCAATGATCTATACTTTACCAATATTTTTAGAATCAGATTTTGAATCAAGGTTCAGCTCCTTGTTTGATCTCAGCCACCAATGTTTGTTTTGAGCAACATTCATCAGTGTTGTGTCGGGGGATTTTGTGGAAATCACACCATTTCCCGGTGTCCTTCTTTGTCTTCCCATGATCCTTCTTTTCCTGTGGCTTGGATTGGTTTTTAGGGTCGTCTTTGTCATACTTTGGTTGTTGCAGATTTGCAGAACCTAACTCCTATTTGTTCTCGTGCTTAAATATCTTCTCTATTTTAACAACATATCGATAAGCAGAACCGAGTGATGAGATGTCCAAAAAATCCATTTCAGTTTGGATGTATCTGTGTAGAGCCCCGCGGTATTCTAGAACCAAATTTCGTTTAGAGCCCTTGATACCCAACATGGTGCACAAGGTATGGAAGGTATTGGTAAACTCCAAAACTATTTGGCCCCTCTCTTGCCGCAGTGTGGTCCATCTCATGTATTGGTCCTCATAGTTACCAATAGGGTAATACTGTTCCTTTACCACATCCACAAAAAAATCCCAAGTGGGCTCGGCCCCATATATTCCAGACTACTCTGTGGAAATTTTCTCCCAGTAAGTTTCCCACCAATGTTTGACACGGGGGAGAGATTTAAGGAGTGCGAAGGTGAGCTTTTCTCTGTCAGAAAAATTGTGAACAGAGAAATAACCTTCTAGCACATTTAACCATTTGTCTAGGGCTTCTGCATCTATCTGTCCTTCAAATAAAGGAATATCAAAATTAACTTGTACCTTGAAAGTCGAGGTGCTTCCAAAGTGGATTTTTGATGAAGATGCACCTGTTTCTATTGGCAGGCATTGAAGGATGTGGGAAAAATTCTCCATCATTGCGTCCCTCTGTCGCGTGAGAGCTTGCTCAAGCAACATATTGATAGGATCGTCTGCTCAATCGTTTTTCTTTTCTTCCGCCATTGAGGGTTTCTTGGGTGTGCGAGAGATATTGTCCCGAAGAGAGACAAGCTCAAGACCCAACCTTCTATACTCAGACCTCATCGAGGACATGCACTGAAAAACGATCAAGAGCAGCCTTCTCTGATACCACTGATCTAGATTATTTTCAACATGAAATGAGAGCGGAGATATAATACAGAAATGCACAGAGATGTCGCGGATATCCAATAATATAAAAAAAATGTATTAGAGATGCAACCATAAACAAAGAGATACAATAATACAAGATTTCTATTAATGAAAGAGATGTACAGAGACTATAAAAATACAGAGTGAAAGACTCGCTAGAATGGTGGCAGCTTATCTCCGAGAAGAGATGTGACGGATACTCGCATTCACAAGAAGATGATTACAATGAGGCTCTGAAGGCCATTTTACAATAAACAGGAATGCCAAAAACTCTAGACATCCAAAAACCTAACCCTAGGAGATGCAGCACCAAAAGTCATGTGGGCCTCGTTTGGGTAAGTTAGTACATCAACTTCTCAGGGTTGTAACTTTTGCATACGATCTCTGTCTTAGGCGCATGATAGCCTGTTGGAAAGGTATCATTAAGGAGATTCATTTGGATTATTAGCCCAACTTTACTAAAGTTATCAGAAAGAAAGGGAAACTTTCCAAGAAGTACAAATCAATTCACACAAATGTACTCAAGAAAACTTTTAAAAGCAATTTATGTGACAATCAAATATTCAAACAAAGACCAAACTAGGTAAGAAAAGACCAGTGCAAAACACTCTAGATCAGAGGACAGACCTACAAAAAAGGGCCAGGGTTTGGGTCTGCAATTCTACAGTTTTTATAGGGCCTTGCAGGACACAAACCTGTCAACCAACGAAGGGGCCTCACATGACACTCATAGTGCAACACACAAGGACTTGCTAAAATTTTTCTTTTTGAAAACGATGGATATGTTACAAATATTCTAGATATGGATTAGACCTATAAGATATACTAGACCTAGGCCCTAGGATGACTTAATGGAAGAAGACTCAAATGGAAGTCACAACAAGAATGAACGAATGTCTTCCCTAGGTACCACATGCATGTCTCGCATGCATTCATTTCTATAGCTACGTAGGAAAGGTCACTAAAGCTACCACCTTACAATCAATGACCAGGTGAATAGTTGTAGGTCCAACCACATGTAAGGGAAGGGTAACTGAGCTTGAACCTCCAAAGGATTTTGTTAGCTCTTGAGATGTCCCATTCCAAACAGTCTTTAATAAGTTTTTGAGTCTTGAAATTGGTATTCATGAAGGGGGTTCACTGTCCACCTTTTGTCTTCAAAATGTTGAACAATTATTTTGTTTTTTTCATATGACATCCCTAATGAAGTAAGAAGCAAGTATGTTAAGGTTTTAGTGAGTACAATTCCAATTCACTTGCAGAGAATTTTATCTATCATGGCAGATTTATAGCCATCACAAGAAGAGAAGAGCATAACACAGTTATCTTGCTATGGTTTTGATATGCAACAACCAATAATGAAGACATGCACTCTGTTTTGGTTCTTTAATGATGAGTAATTTGAAATAATTCAAAGGAGGGTGTGTATGGTAATAGCTTAGAGGAAGTCTTCTTTTAGTTTTGAGACATTAAATATATATATAGCATTTGCAAAAAACTTCTATGCTTATTTTAAACATATGAATTTACACATACAAAATTGATGTCTGAGGGAGATATAAGGTATATTTTTATAGATTGTGTTGATGAAGAGTTGAGTCCACCTTCCTTATAGACTCGTGTATTGAAAGATTAAAACCTTAGTAAGTGTAAATAAACAGAGATGTACATTCACTGCATACTTTGTTTTATATGAACTAAGGGTTGATTGGTTGAGCTTGTCAAAGAGGGACATGTATACAGTGACATCATTACAAAGGCCTTT
>SNQJ01S0142162.1:0-24717 GCA_010110895.2 Picea sitchensis
ATCTGGCTAACTCGAAGCATATCCCGTCGATCTTACCCGATTACATCCCACCTTTGGTTGGTGTGGTTAATCATGACAACATTCCATAGGACTTTGATTATACATTGATCATTGCATACATCCAAAAGGGGATACGCATTGAAGGAAGCCAATTGGGATAGGTTCGAGCCTTGAAGAATAGTGATTTCAATCTTGGGGACAGAAAGAACTACGCGATACTCGCACCCCACAAACATCTGATGAAGACTACTGGGAAGAAGCCTCGCATAGCCTCCCATCCATGGATAAGGAGCTCATGTAGTCCACGATACTCAACATGATGAAGATCCCTCACTTTGGATGACATCAAGAAGTCAATACTTGCGTTAAACTCCTCTTGTTGTGCTATCATGGACGATACCTGTGGCTCGACAGGTGCATCAATGTGGAACTAATGTTGACCCACCTGATCATAGGATTGAGCATGTAGGTCCCCGACTCTCAGTAGTTCTACCCAAGGAAGGCCTTAGATTTCTCCCTGGCACAACATATAAAGGAGGCATACGACGAAGTTGCGAAGGGAAAGCAAGGCTACAAGGTAGCCTCCATCCAAGATGGTGCAGTGCGCCTATCTTATCAGCTTATAGATGGAAATATCATCATAAAGAACTACCCCACGCAGTTCATCGGGTTCATGGTGGACCTCGCAGGAAAGTGCATGGAGGGGATACAAATGAATTGGGAGACCTACCTTGTCAATGAGCTCGAGAAATACTTCTACGAATCGCAGGACCATGTATACGAGTTCCATTTTAGTTTATTGTTGGTGTTGATCGCATTTGTCTCTTGGAAAATGTTGGAAGGAGCATCCTTCCTAGAGATAGAACCATTAGATCCATTGGCCATGAAGTTCTCGACCCTATGGTACACGAATGACTTGTCAAAGTAGTGGCAGTCGAACCCAATATTCCACTCCTATTATCAGCAGGTTAAGGTTTCTATTGAGTCGTTCCCACGCATGACTCCATGAACATTACACCAGTATATACCGATGGCTAAGTTCTGCGCAGATCGACATTTCATTTATATCACTGTGCACAGTGATGAGAGCAAGGAGAAATTGCAGTCTTACTATAATCTGACCGACGAAGATATGGAGGAGATCACCAAGGAATGGTCGGAAACGATCCTTGTAATGGTTGATGATGCAAAAATCTCTGACCCTGACATCATCGAAGGCCCCTTGGTCACTCGGGCTGATCATGTCAGATAGACCAGCGTGAACAAGAAGAAGAAGGAGGAAGTTCAAAACACAAAAACTAATGAGGAGGAAAACACATTAGAAGAAAGTAGACCTGAATCGCCTACAAGAAGAGGAGGAGGAGATGAAGTAAATAAATAAGGAAGAGGGGAAGAAGGAGAAAATAAAGGAGAAGGTGAGACTACACCGCCAAAGGAACCCCCTACCAAGGCAGAAACATCAAAGAAGAGGAAGGTTTCCTCGCAAAAACCTTGAGGAAGAAAGAAGACCCGTGCCCACCATGAGTAAATGAAGGATATGATTGAGGATATGGATCCTTAATGTTGGTATCTGATCTTAATATGAAGCCATATCATAGAGTTCGAACACAACCAACCTCATCCCAAGAGAGTTGGCCAATAGAATAAGTTGGAGGATCCCCCTTTTCCCTCTAACAAGACTGGTTCTCCCCTTTAGTTTAAAACAGAGAACCATCTTATAAAGTGGAACTCCCCTAACATGGAAAGGGGGGAACCATTCCATGAAGTCTCCCTCCCCCATCATGGCCAAGGGGGTGCCACCCTTCATAAATTCCCAAACAATGGTCGATTTTTCCAAGAAAAAGGTGTGTTTTGACCTTGAAATGATGGGTTTCTTACTCCAATATGAATTAGAGGTCATGGAGAATGTCCTTCATGGTTTCAATGGGTTGTGACACTCTAAAAATTGAATGCGAGACTAGTTAAGGTGCATATGACACTTGTGATAGTGCATGCGACACTTAACCATGTACATACGTCACTTTGAGACACTTAGGGTGAGAAAATCAATTGTGACATTTTGATGTGTAACACTCTCTCCCTATTTTCTAGGGCATTGTCCTAATGAGCCTCAATTTTTCCTATTTTTTATCATTTAATGGGCCTCCCTTTTTGCCTCCTATTTCCTAGCATATTATTTCCTTTTTCTTACATTATTCCCTATTTCCTAGTGCTAACTTCATTAACCCATGCATATTACTCCTCCTTCTTATGTGTTAAAACCTCACCACTCCATCACTCATAGTTTACTTCTTATTTAACTCATAGACCCTATTAATTCATTCACTATTCCCTCATATCTTATCATCTTCCACTTAAATTTACTCACTTTAAATCCACCTTAGTCATTGTTAAGTTCCAAATATCTACAGATACAAAATATCCACAATAGATCAAAAGAACAATATATAAAATCCAACTTTGTTATTATAGAAACCATTACGGTAGGGAAACACCATACAATAGATCCTATTAGGGAAGGGATCCACTCATGTTCACTTTCCTCTTCAAAGGGGAAACCTCCTAATGAGATACTGCTCCAAATACAATACTTTTCAACTTGTCCATTGCATTGCTTGAACCCCTTTATATAGTGCTACTAACCATCTAAGAACATTCTAGAGGAGGAACCTTCTAGAAGCATAACCTTCTAATAAGTCCTCTTACATTTATTCCATTCACACTAGGCCTTATTTATTAAAAGTGTCTTTTATACATAACAATACTCATCTACTATTATTCCCCTTGGGTACCTCCCTAGGTACCCCATATTATTCTCCTAGCTACACTACATTCCATCCCCATTATGAAAGTATTGTCCTCAACACTTGTTATGAGGGAGTACAACCATATACGAGGGTCCCATGGATAACTTTGGATCATGATGTTGAAGTAGGATGGAAAACTAAGGTTCCATGTAGAAGTTCTAGCCACCATGTTGAATTATTCCAAATGCCAATATAAACCAAGGTCCCATGTCCACGTTCTCATGTGAACACCATGTTGAAGATATCAAAACTCAATAGCCAGCTAAAAATCATGCTCCCAAGATCGAAATTGGTAATGTGGATCAAAATATGTAGAGCCAACCAAAAAACCATCCATGAGTACTGGAGAAGAATAAAACTGAATAAGAGTATGCATATAAGGCTCTTGTCTTCTCTCTAGGACGTGTTGAACATAAGGTGGAGTAGAGTCTTCAAATAGAATATAAAAGTGTTTGTCATCCCAGAAATGAAAACTAGCCATATACCAATCATCAAAATCATCCTCGTAATCATACCAAGAATATATTTCTTGAGTATATTATTTTGTGATGTGATTGTACATGGTATTCGTAATATATCTTTCCTGAATATTTTTTGTGCAAATTTGAACTCTTGAAATGTTGTCTTGATGAATTTCATCATCCGTTGAATATCACATAGAATTTCTTTGAGGATTTGAATATCCACTGGAAACACCACATATAACGTACCAAAAGAAATCTCTTAAAATCCTCTATCCAATCGCACTGACCTGGTAGCAATCTAAGCACCATGAATAAAGTTATGAGCTATGCGGTCCTATTGTCGTCACAAAAAACCCTAAAAATGGTCGATTTTAAATCAAAAATATCTTCACTTTCGGAGCTATGATTCAAATGAATTACTTTTTAAATGGGATACTTTTTCAAGAGGAACTCAGATATGTAATTTTATTGGGGGAATTTGGCATCAATTGCTACAAAAATTGGAAAAATCATACGACCTTCTATGGAAAAACCTTGAAAATTTGCAGATTTTAAAATGTTGATAACTTCAGTTCCCGGACTCTGTTTTGCATGATTTTTTTTTGAAATAGATTGTTTTTCCAAGAGGAACTCAGATATACAACCAATTTCTAAAAAAATTTCATATAAATATACATGACTTTTTTGTAGCGTCATGGTCTTCTTTTTCCTTCTTAAAAATATGCAAAATGGGAAAAAATATTTCTTTTTGTGGTCAAAGAAAGTTCTCTGATACCACTTGCTAAGATAAAAAGATATGAAAATAAAAAATATCCACAATAGATTCAAAGAGAAATATAAAAAATCCCACTTTATTATTATAGAAACCCTTAGGATAGGGAAACACCCTACAATACATCCTATTACAGAAGGGATCCACTCCTATTCACTTGCCTCTTCGATGTGACAACTTCCTAACATGCTATCACTCCAAATACAATCTTTCTCAACTCTCCCATTACATTTCTTGAACCCATTTATATAATGCTACCAACCACCTAAGAACATTCTAGAGGAGGAACCTTGTATTAATTCCTCTTACATATATTGCATTCACACTAGGACTTATTTACTAAAAGTGGAAATTATACAAAATGTTATCACACAAGTTGTAGGTTGGTAAAATCCCAACCCAACCACCAAAATGGAAACAACTAAGGGACACTATACCCAATGTCACCTTGATATAGGTCTCGCACTTCGAGGGTGACTAGGTCACTCTAGGGAGGTGATCCAAGTGACCCTGGGGGGATTGATATGTATGGAAGGGAAAGAAGAGAAGTATCCCCTAAAGGTAAATGATGGAAGAGTAAATATGTCTTTGATGAATATTCTTTGGCTTCCTGCAAAGGGTGTTTGTACCTGCCCAAGACACAAGAATATCCACACTTGCATATAGTAATGTTAGGTGGACAAGAAAGTTAAGCTTGATGTCCCTAATTGAAACAATAATCAATGATATATAATCACATAAAACATAATAAGGGCTTCAATATAAGTGCTAAAACTCTAATTGAATAAGTACTAGACAAGCTAGTAAAAACTAGTTTAACTCAACAATGATAGAACAAGACTTTAGCACAAAACACAAGGCTTTCATAAAAAGATAACTGCAATTATATTTATCAGCCTTATGGATGTAAGAAATGTATTATTACAACAATACATTTAACCAATAAAAAATGTTAAAAACTTTCCAAAATATGTGTCATACTTAGTAGATTATGTGGGCCGATTTTAGGCAATTTTCAACGATTAAATTAGGAGTTATTGAAGAGTTTGGTTAGGGTTTTTTGCAGCCCTAATGGCTGTAGGTTAAATTTGTAATAACATCAAGAAATAATTGGATAAATTAAATGCCCTAGTGGATCAAGCAAGCATTTATAGCATAGATTTGATTCCACTAGGAATAACTTCAAAATCATGAAATTTCACGTTTCCCAAAGCAACAATTTTATATCTCCAATGCAACAAGTGATGACTAGTTCCTTTAACGATTGGGTTAATGGAGTCAAGAAAATAAAGAGATAAATTTAATACCTCCTTGGGGGTGTAAAGCATCTTACTCCCCAAGGCAAGTATCTCTAGCTAGGGTTTATACTAAGAGAGTGTATGCACTTATACTTCTCTTTGTAAACCCTTATTAAATCAACAATACTTAAGCATAAAATGATGGAGGCTAAGGTGGGGGTGTATGCCCTTATAATTCCTACCTATATCTAGAAAAACAACTTTGTCTTGAATAACAAATGAGAGAACAAAGTAAAAGCCTTACCAATTCAAGGAAAAATGCTAAGAGAAACCACCACAATAGCAAAAAAAGAGCCTTCCAAGGCTAGTGCATCACTTCCACCAACCATTAACCAATAAATATATCCATACACCAGAGCATAAGAGATAAAATAGCCAAATATATGGAAAAATTATGTCCAAGTATCATCTCACAAGAGGGAGAGTTATGATTTAAAATGATATCTTATGATCTCTATTTATACAAAATGTCACTAACACAGTTTGTCCACATAATTTTAGAGTAAACCACAAGATTAGAGGTCACCAACCATAATATTTCCCCTTTACACAAATAATATTAAACAATTCATCTTTAAATTTAATTTTTACACAAAAGAAAACCCTAAAACAAGAGGATGTCACCCCTTTAGGGGACGTTTTGACACTAGGAGCAAGTTGTTGGAGTTGTAGGTGCATAGTTAGGATTCCAAAAGACACATGTCAATAGTCTAGGCCATATCCTCATGGTCAAGGTATTATTTCCCTAAAAAATTCCATGTGTCAATGAGCCATGTCTTCACCACCAAACCCTATCCCTTCTATGTGATCCCAAGTGTCCAAATGTGGCATTTTGCCTCTCCTAGGAAAAATGTTTGGCATGTAAGGGCTAGGTCTCGTTGTCCATAAAATATTTTATACCTATAAAGGTATGTATTTCTCATCCTACATGTGGTACCTTGGCATCCAACCTATGGGCTTCAAGCCCCATGGAAGCCGAAGCTAGGCTTGTTCCTACAAAATTGTCCACCAACTAGGTCCTGCAAAGACAAATAAGCACACCCTCCAAGGATATCAAGTTAAAATATCATGATGAGTAAATCAAATCAATATATGAGCCACCTAAGCATGTGAATCAAATATTACCCTGTCAAACAAGTAAGTTCTCAAAGACATTAAGCAATTTTCCAAGCTTGGATATGGGAGGGTTGACAAGGTGTCCTATTGGGTAGATCTTTCCCTGGATCAAGGAGTGTTTCCCAAGTGATCCCTCTCTAATCTATGTGAAGTATATGAAGTGGTTAAGGGTCAAGACTCAATGGGCATAGGATTCATGACATACAAGGGGTTGTCGTGTCTCATTAATGGGTGCCTTTGTAGAGGGTGTGTGGCACCTTCATTTGCAATGCACTTTTTCCAAGCCCATTCTCTTGCCATTATTTGTTTCTTTCATGTTTTGAGGATGAGTTGAAGGTCACTGCCTTGGCATGGTGTCTAGATAATGAAAGTGTCACTCACAAATACCTTGCGGATATGAAAAGGTTGGCTCGTGATGAGACTCCCTCTCTCTCATCCACACAACTGAGATCCATTACCTTGGCTTGGTGACCAGATGATGGCAATGCCATACCACTAAATACCCATGATCATGATAGGTCGTATCGTGATGAGACCTCATATCCTCCAACTAACCCTTTAAGAATTAATAATCATTTATTCTTGTGCGTCCCCCTTTTCTTACAAAGAAGTGTTTCACTTCTTTCTTAGGGAATCATTGGGTGAATAATTTGGAAGGTTTAGATATAGGTTTTTATATTTTTAACCAACATCAATTCCTCTAGGCCTTCATCCCCTTCTTCCCACAGAATGAGGGACAACCCCTTCTTAGGTCAATTCACCCTAAAATCCAAAGAGATAATGAAATGGGGGGTTCTAGTGATGGAAAGTGGTAAGTATGGTTGGGAATGGTACGATAGATTTTCAAGGGAGTTCCTAGTAGAAAACCTATTCCCGAGGAATACCACTTACTAGGGCATAATGTCAACTACCAAGGTGAAATAGGGAAAAATGCATAATGTCCAAGCAGATATCATGAAATCTAAAGCAGCCTAAGATACAACATACTCAAAATTCCTCAAATATTGAAATGACACTCACCATAATACCTGGCTTGTACCTCATGGATCAAGGCCCAGTGCCTCACAGAAGCTAGCTGAAATGGTGGATGCCATCTAAAAATATTGACCTATGTGGTGGCAAGAGGGGTCTCCCTTTGTGCAAGTAGATAATGTTGGTCATGTAGTCTCTTGGCACTTCATATCTGCAACCTGAGGGCCTTGAGACACAATCTCCTAAATTATCCCACAAAATGGGGATAACACAAAACAATACTTATCTACTATTATTCCCCTTGGGTACCTCCCTCGGTACCTCATATTATTCCCCTAGATACACTACACTCATATGCATTCTCCCTAGTTAATGTGCATGGATTTCTCTATTATCCCCACATGCATATCCAATTTATATGTGTGCCTTATCACTCCCTTTCCCACTCATGTGCATGCCTTATCACTCCCTTTCCCACTCATGTGCATTTATTTCAATCTCCTTTTCTTCAACGCGTGTGCATGTCCATCTCTAATATTTCGAGCTTTATTACACCTTAATTTAACCTCCTCCTATCTCATGTGTGCCTAATTAAATTTTATAGTATGATTCACCTCCCATTATTATCTCACATATGTAGCCCCTGGGATATATAATTACAGGCTCCTCTCATTGTTGATATTTTTATAGAAACATAAACATACACACACACACACACACATTCTTTTTTATACTCTAGCTTCTAGTTCTTTGTCAGGAGATATCTTAATTATCCTGAGTTTCGCCTCCTCGTTGTATTCTGAACATGCACTGTGCAATCCAATTTAAAAAATTGTCAGGCTATTAAACTTTTATGAACGATCCACAAATATTCATAATTAATACGAATAAGAACAAAAGTTATTTCAAATTTCTCTCACAAATTCTCTCGAAGTTTCTAATGGCTCTGTTTTCGGGTGTCTGAACTTTAATTCATTTATTTCGGAACTTCCTGTTTCGGTGTTTTGCAACTCCTGACGTCGATGTTTATTATCCTCTCGGATTCCTGATCTCAGATAATCCCTTTTTACGGGCTGTCCCTCCTGAACCTAGCTCTTGAAGCATATGACAATGCGCCAAGACCGTGGCCGTTCCCCTCTCGTGTCTACTCCCATTCTGTTTCAATGACATTTCATTATCATTCTCGTGACAATTTTAGACATCTCGATGGGTCCTACTGCTGATCTGCATCTTCCCGGTTGTTATAATTCCGCCATCCTCCCCGACAGCCAAGCAGGGTCTTTACACACCTAAGCTCTTTTATTTGGAAATTGTAATTTTATTTTCCCATGCTCTAAAACCTTTGCTCCTCCGCTGATTCTCCGATATCCCGGATGCTCCGGAGCATCTCGATGTATTTCTTCGCTTTAATACATCGCGCGTCAAGTCAGTCCATGTGATTCCATTGCCTATATGGACTACAAATATACACTTTTGTTGGTTATTCGGTTCGGTTTCTGTAGTATATATGAAACGTATCACACCTGGGTTCCGATTTCACTCAAATCCCATTCATGAATGATCTTTCTATCTGGATCTCCTTCCCCATCCTCCATCAATGGCAGGTATTTACTCCTTGGTTATCTTGATTTCTCCTAATGGTGCGATTCTCTCACACGGTTCCTAATGAACGTGATCCGATCTTGCTCTGAATTCATGACTTATTCCATGTGGAAGGGATTCTCTGCAGTCAAGGAACCCGTAGTCTCCAAGTTCCAACCTCTAGTGGGGATTCTCATGTCCCACCAGGCAAGGATTCATCCTGATTCTCAATCAACCTGCCTCTGCCCATGGGACCTATCTCACCCAAGGAGTGGACCAAGTCCCTCAACTAATGGCTGACTGCAAACTATTGTGGACTGAGGCCACCTACTTAGATCCTCCCAGAAGTTGGGAACTCCTGGGTAGCATCATTCGAAGTTTGAATCTCCTGGGTGCACGCCTCCGGTATCCGACTTGCCATAGGGTTTTTCCCTTTCCTCTCGATAGATCCAAGGGACTCCAAGCACCACAGTGTAAACTGCCTCATGTGGTCATAGACTACTAGCTGTGAGTTCACAACACATCACTGCCCTGCTTCTTATAAACATGGCTGAGCAACTACTTGACGACTTTTGAATAGTCCACATCCTAAATTGGCCATTCCACAACCCCTCCTCACATCTTCGGGTCCAAAGACTGGCCTCCTAATTTCACTTCATCTAGGGCCTGTCAAACCAATTCGATACTCAGATCTTTTGTAGTGTACCAATTTCTCCGATACCACACCCCAGGGAGGCACCACTCTCTCCTGATACCACTTTTGTAGTTACCAATCTTCTCTGACACCAATTTGTAGTGTACCAATTGTCTGGAGCACTAATTTAAAGGTACTCAATCACCGATACCACCCTAAAGAATCAAGAGGTTTAACGTGCTCTTGTAACATTCTGTACACTCTTTTAATAAACACAGGCCAATATAACTACATACATTTAAGCACAATTAAACAAAATTAAAATACAGTGAAATGTGATTCCATTACTTCACTTTATAATCACACATTCCAAAATTTTATCAATAATTCATTTTATACATAAAACATGATAAGCATAAGCATAATTCAATACTTATCTTATCTTTTAATGTACCGAAAACACTACAACCGAAAGTGGCCTTCCACGAACCTCCTACAGCCTTAGGACTACATCACCGCTCATATCACCAACAGCTGGGTCACTCCTCGGAATGGACTGAGCTCCCCACCAAGGCAAGGAATCCTAGCAATGGGAAAAGGTATCATGTAAATATCTAGGAAGGATTCTCCTAAAGATGCCATCTCATTCTACTCACATTGTTCCTAGTTCCCATATTGTTCCTACTTCCCCGAGTATACACCTTCATACGATACCCATCTAAGTGCTAACCCTCCTCTTCTGGTCTCTGTGTAAGAATAGCCTATCGTGAAGTCTCGTGAGGCTCAGGACAGGTCACTCTCTCGAAGATAATTCTCTAGCACAAACTCTTTCACTTGAAAGAGTTGCTCAAGTAGCCCTCATAACCCCGGCTTTTCTTTCAAACTACCTCCTCTCCTCGAGAGATGTTACACATATAAACACTAATCTACATTGGCTGCATAAGCCACGGCACCAAATACAACATCCAACTAGGAAATGACATCAAGCCTCACATTGTGCTCAACAATGGCTACATGGTTCACTTGTTGACTGGGAAACGCTGGATAACAACCACACAGAACCACACGTAATTTAACCTCAGACAGAATTGTATCGTGGTATTCTGTAAATCCACACAGTTTCACAAATTGGGAATTACTCTCACAAAGCATTCTCAGAGATTATCGGGTTACTTCCGTAGAGTTTCCACATTGTTTGCACTCCATGCCTCCGACATGGTACACGATTCTGTGACTCAAACACGCCTCTTTACGCTTCCATAGATACAAACTGTGGTACTGGGCAGATGGCGCATCAGCCCACGTAGGTCTGTTCGAATGGAGGAAGATTCTTGACCCACTGCCTCTCTCATCATGTTTGCATGCACCGTGGCTGGATAATTTGTCACCCTCGAACTGTATGTGTTCCATCCGTACGCCTTTCTCCCAACACTTGGGAAATCATGTGTCCCTTCCAAAAGGACTTAGGATAAAATAATATATACATGGCTCTTTTGGAAATAATATTGCACTTTTATTCCTGTACCTAAGCCCCCCTAGGCTTAGCCCCCAGGGTTCAACCTCCAGCCCCTCTCCCACCTCCTTCTAGGCCTCCTAGTCCCTTGCCACGCGGGATGCTCTCGGAATTCTCATCACTTTCTTTCATCTATTCTGGCCCCGCACTCTACGCAGATTTATATTTTTATTGACTGGCATAAGCATACAAGTGTTCCACAGATCCCCGGGTTTAACATTTAGGCTCTCCTGCCTAATCAAAACTCATAAGCCTACAACTTGGAGCACGCAAAAATCCTGTCTACTAGCCTATGTAATATATTTCATACAACTTCTCTGTAGCATGGCTTGAGACGGGGGTTCTGCCTTGGGGACACTCTAATCCCTCCCCTTTATTTTTCACCGCCCAAAGCAGAACTTACACTATCTCCCAAGCCTTCAAATCTTCAAAGGTGAGGGTAATTTCCGCCTGTGATAACAATATATGCATGCTCCTAGCGTCGCTGGGCCCTCAGATCTATATACTCAGTCCACTGGACCTTTATTAGAAGCTTCTATAGCCTGATTCCGAGTCATGGTTTTTCCTCTCATCTAATATGCTATTGTGGATGTACCCTTGTGGACACCTTTCCGTCTCTGTCTGATCATTCAATCGATAATACGATTAGCACGTACACATATTTTAAGCAAAGGAAACATGAACATTACTATGTACATTCATATGTGTAATTCCGGCTGTATAGCATCACCAACCTTTCCAGATCCTTGGTAAATGGTCTATACAAAATCTTATCGCCAACTCTTTGGCTAACTTCCACTTCCCTGGGGAACTCCCTGCTAGCTTTCACTTCGTGAAAACATTGGTCACCAATTTTGAATCTTCATGTAATCTTCACATTATCACAGAATCTTCCACCGGTCTCCGGCAAAATTTTCAAATTCTCTTTGATTTTGATCATTTGATCTTCCATCTCCTTGAGTAAATTGTGTCCAACAACTACCTCGGCTGCCTGATTTTAACTTCTAGCTCACCGTGTGTGCTGTACTTCTTCCATAAAGTGTTTGAATGGGCTCATCTTCAGAGATGCATGGTACCTACTATTGTAAAGTAATTCTACCAAATGCGTAGTCTTCTCCCACCTTTGATGGTTTATCCATCACATACATTCTCAGCATATCTTCTATTACTTGGTTTACCCTCTATGTTTTTCCATTTGTCTGATGGTGATAAGTTGAGTTGAAGGAGAATCTATCCCCAATTTCTTCCACGGCGTTCCCCAAAATTGTCCTACAATTTTTGTGTCTCTGTCTGACACAATTGTTTTAGTAATTTCGTGCAATTGTGCCACTTACTTCATGAAAATGTCAGCAACATTTGTTTCTTTGTGGGTGGTTTTCAATGGGATAAAGTGGGCAGCTTTAGTAAGTTTGTCCACCACCACCATGTGATTGAATTCCCGCTGCTCGTTCCGGCAATCCTACGATAAAACCATGGTTACTACATCCTAATTTCCCACTTCAGGAATAGGCAAGGTCGCACAACCTCACAAGTGGCTCCATGCCTCAATCTTCCTGCATTCCATATTACATCTCGATGTATCTAACAATTTCTTTCTCGCTTCATACCTGGCCAAAATAATGGCTTTGACTGCTGCCACAATCTTCAGATATCCAGGATGTCCAACATAAACCACATTATGAATTTCCTTTAGAATCAAGCCAAATTTCAATTCTCTCTCACATTAGGTACATATATATTATGTTCTGAGGATAGAAGTAGACCATCAGCTCCCAAGGCATAACCTTTCAACTGCGGGTCTCTCATGTCAGTAGGCTTTGCTAAGATTTCCCTGTGATCGCAACCAAGATCCGCAGTCAGAATCTCGTCTTCAACTCCGGCCTCACAAGTAATGGTCGTGAGTAATGTAATCTATGCACCTTTCTCATGAGTGCATCACCATCTTTGTTGGTTCCCTTTGATATACTTGATATCAAAGTTATATTCACAGTAAATTCCCCATCTAATTTGTCCGTACCGAAAAGTTATCATCAAATAAGTACTTGATCATAGGTCTATTCTTAATTCGAACTTATTGCCCATGAGGTAATGTCTACATTTCAATGATGGATAACCGCTACATGTACTTCTAAATCGGAGGGTATAATTTTCATGTTTTTAGCTTCGGATCTAACAAATTACAACTCTCTTGGCCGAGAACTCCTCCCAAACCCTCCTTACACACATCCGCTCACATACCATGTAATCCTTACTGATCACAATCTTTAGGATCGGGGAACTAGTGAGTACCGCTTTCAATCAATGGAATGCCTCATATCTTACCCGACTGGAATCCTTCCCTTCCTTTGGTAAGGAAGTGATGGTATAAGCCATCCTTTGAAAATCCTAAAATTTCTATAAACCTCCTATAATAACCTGCCAGACACATGAAGGATCTAACTTTTGTTATGTTCCTTGGTGTTGACCATTCTTGGATGGCCTCAAATTTTTTAGGATCCACAACGATCCCTTCAAATAATGTGTCCCGATAATGGATCTTCTTTCGGTAAAATGAGCACTTGCTTTGCATAAAGATGGTGTTCTTCAACACCGCAACACCATCTTAAGATGTTGTTCACGTCATCAGTCTTGAATAATGGGATACCTCAAGATATCAGCCTAAGAAGATTCATGACCAACTTGTCCAGACATCAACACTCCATTCATTAGGTACATGAAGACAGTGCGCTTGATGCACCAAACGACACTCATCAGAATTCATAAATGACCGGTATCTTGTTCAAGGGCTCAATGGATAACCTCATCCCTTTATTCTCACTTTGTGATATCCAGATCGAAGATCTTTTTTCGAGAATATTTTTGCATCCTCAACTGATCAAAAAGATCATCAACTCGGCGTAGGATAATTGTTCTGATGTAGCTGACTTTATTCAACTCGAAGTCAATGTACAAAATACCATCATTCTCCCATCTTTCTTCTTCATGACAGGGACTGGGATCCCTACTCAAGGATAATGCATGGGGACAAATGTACTTTCTTTCATTAGCTCTTCGAATGGCACTGTAACTCTTTTCACCGTGTGCTCATTCTATACGTAGTCTCGAAATTAGTCAGCCTCCTGTGCACTCTAGGATGAGTAGAAAATGATGTCCTCTTCTGAGGTAGTCCAAAAATTCCTCCCTGGGGCCACGCCCTCCCAAATTCATTGATAATTTCGGGTGGTCTTCCAATTTCTAGACTACAGTCTTGCTGCAAAATAATTGATGTACTTTCTTTGCACATTTTCAACAGATAGTCAGGATTTCTAATGTACCATACTGAATTCTCGATCAAGCATTCCCATTTCCTTTTCCTTTTCTGGGCCCTGCATGTAAATTTCTTGTTACAAAATTCTAGGAGGGCATGGTGCTAGTCCAGCCAATCCATCCTAGTTAAGCTATCATATGAGCCTAAAGGCAAATGTTCAATTTTAGCCTTTTGTGCTCATTCCATTCATGTCCATCAAATGGAATATGACTTAATCCACCTGCTGATCTTCCTCTCTGGTCCCCTGTGCTGTCCCACTAACTAAGACTCTCATGTTTGTTTCTCATTAGATGCATACTTTCAACCACCCTAGGATCTACATATATAACTATGGCTAGCCCCCCAATCAATCAAAATAACAAGGGTTGGTTGTTAATCAAGTACCTTCCACTTCCATCATACATGTGATTGAAATCGCTTGCTTATTGTCCAAGGTCGCTGTAGATCCTATATATTCCTGCTCATATTCCTCCATCAAGCTACCATCACTGTAAAGATGCATGCTTCTTGCCTAGCCTTTTATGGGGACAATTCTGATATACTTGTGGTTTCCCTTGGATGTACCTCTAACACCTCCACCTAAGTGTATGTCTCTGCTCTCTTTGTGGTCTCTTCATCATTCTTAGCTCTCTATAATGCATGGTTGTCTCAAGATCGCTTCCTCAGAAAGGAAGGTTTCTCTTCTGCCTCAGTTCCTTCTTAAACCTCTTCCGGTCATCCCAAGCCCTCTGAAAGGTACTTCTTTTCCCTTGCTGTTCATATAGGCATTCTCCCTTCTTAAGGTTTCTTCCATAGTCTTAGATCACTGCATTGAATCTTGTCACACATGGAAGGTGGCAATCCACTCAAATACCTCAGAATATTAATTGTCTCATCCTTGATGAATGGAACATATTTTAGCAGCTCTAAAAAACCTCGCTCTATACCACTCAATGGTCATGTTGCCCAGTTTGTGTTTGAAGAACTCCTTCATCTTCTATCAATATACCTTTAGTCGTGCATTTATTCCTAAAATACCTTCCTTTGAATTCCCTTCCAAGTATCTCCTTCTCTTGATGCCGTGACCGCATAAATCGATTTTTACCATAGATGCCTTTCCTTTCTCAAGCTTGGTATACATTGTACCCTTTTCCTTCCTACAAGTGGAGGCATAATCACAGAGTTCTCGGCATTTCTTCTTCTGGCGCTAAGCAACCATGTCTCAAAGATCTCTCCTCCTCTTATGCTCCCTCATCAAATGTTGCAGTTTTAATTTTATTCTAGTATCTCTCCTTTCACCCTCCCTTCCAGATTTTGATGTTTTCCTGTAGGTGATGGGCTTGAACTCCCAGTGTCTTGATCATGTAACGCCTTTAGAGAGACTCCTGTGATGTTGGCTATCACTCCTCGACCTGCTCTTCTCCCATGAGTTCTTCGGCTCTCTGTCGTGCTTGAGTCTCTTCCTTCTCAAGTTTCTTCTATTCTTTCCGCATCGCATGAATCTTAAGTTTAATTCCTCTCGCCATCTCTCCTGACTCTCTTAAGAGCTTTCACCATCACCGGTTCCTTGGCCTCTCTTTGTAACTCTTCAATGATTTCATCATATGTCCCTTCCCATCCATCTCTCTTTCCATGCCCATTAGAATGGAGATCCTCACCTTGGTTAACATCCTTTCCTTTTTGATCATCTTCCATTTCAGGAGTAATTGGCATTCTTTCCCACTCCACACTTGGTGTTGATTATCTAGAATTTTTGGCCTCTATTGTATTCATAACACACACTGTGAAATCCAATTAAAAAATTGTCAGGCCATTAAATCCTATGAACGCATCCACAAAATATCTGCACACACGTAACAAGAACGAAGTATTTATCTTCTGGCTAAATTTTCCAGTTTGTATGTATATTCTGTTTTCTAGTCCAACTTTAATTCAATTATTTCTATCCTCCAGCTTTCTGTAGTTTTGTAACTCCCCGACATCAAGGTTTGCATTTCATATCCTCCTCGATTCCCTCGACTCCTCGGGAGGTTCTTTTACTGGCTGGTTCTCCTGAGCCTAGCTCTATAAGTATATGACCATGCGCCAAGACTGTGGGCCGCTTCCTGCCCATCTTAACGGGGTTTCAACGATTTGCAATATCATTCCTAATATCTCACGGTATCTTCGATGGGTCCCAACACACTGGCCAAACAGCCTCTCCTCAAGAATTCCGCCCTCTCCCCGACAAATGGCAGGCCTCTGACACTCTTAACTCTTGACGGAAATTGTGTATCATGATTTTCCCGTGCTCAAAACCTTTGACTCCGGATTCTCCGATATCCTGATGTTCGATATCCGATGTTTCATTTTAATATTATCAAGGTCAAGTCGTGTCCATGTGGATCTACGCCTTATATGACTACAAATACATTGCTGTGTCTGAGAGTTTCAAAGATAAGGTTAGACTACTCATTGAACAAGTTCCTAAATTTCCACTCCAAACTCCATTTCCTAAGGAATGACCTTTCTATTCTGGGATTTCTCCCCATGATCTCCACTACTCTTGGATTTACTCCTTGTTCTGGAGACTTTCCTTAAGGAAATGTATCTCCCACGCGGTTCACTTCAATGAACGTCCTGGATTCTAGGTCAATTCACTTGGATCACATTCCTGTAGACAAGATCTCTCTATGTGCTCGAAATTGATTCTCCCAAGTTCAATTTCCCCAGGATTCTACATGTGTCCTCCTGGGCCCACGGCTATGATCTATCCCTGGATTTCCTCTCAGAATCACAGGTCTGACACTTCCTAAGTTCAAATATCCTGCCACGCTTCTTTGGGGACTTCTCCTCTACCTGCATGAGGGACTCCCAGTCCTGCCACTCTCTCTCGGCTAACTCCTGGGAATGCTGATCTGTAAACCATAGATCAGACACTCACTTATCCTTCAGTTAAACTCCTGCATCATCTCGAAGTTTGAATCAGTGCACGCTCTGATCCCATTTTAAGCATGGGTTTCTCCTCCCGAATAACAGGATCCCACTCTGCTCATGCACCATTAGCGTGGTAGAAAAATCCTATCTTCCCTGGTCAGAGATCATACCACTTAGTTTCTGACAAAGACCGGCCAACCTCCTAAAGTTTGCAAACGGGTTGAGAAACTGCCTGATGCACCTGGAATAACCAACATCCAAATTGGCCATTCCCAGCCCACCTCCTTCCCCTACATTTCTACCCAGACTCGGCCTATCTGCCCATCTTAGGCTCCTGGTTGTCTAAACTCCCTGGTCTCCTGAGTACCACCCTTTAGTGTACCAATTGCTCTGATACCACCTTGTAGTGTACCAATTGCTCTAATACCACCCTTTAGTGCACCAATTGCTCATACCACTTCCAGGTGATACCAATTTGTAGTATACCAATTTAAAGAACCAAGAGGTTTAACTGGCCTTGTAATATTCTCAGACACTCCTTTAATACAACATGTGCCAATATAACCATCACATAGCATTTAAGCACAATTAAACACATTTAAAATATAGAGTGGAATAGATTCTCAAGCATCGCTTATAATCACACATTCCATAGCATTTAACAATAATTCATTTACATAAAGGAAAACATGATATATAAGCATAATTCAAATACTTATCTTTTAATAACTGTAGAAAACACCAACTTAGTGTGCCTTCCATACTTGAATCCCTTCCCTGTACTTTTAGGGACTAAGACCGGGTTTCATCATCTCAATGGGTCACCTTTAGTCGGGACTCCCCCAGCTCCACCTCCCAAGGCAAGGGAATCCTAGGGTAGGGTCGGGATTACAGTGGAAGGTATCACAGAAATATCTAGAAGGATTCTCCTCAAAGATGCCATCTTACCACTACTACTACTAGGACTCTCATTCCCTACATGCCCTGCTCTCACCGGAGTATACACACTCCCTCATTGGACGCTATCAGCCCATCTAAGGCTAACCCCTCCTCTAGGGTCCTGCACGGGGCCGGGATTAGAAGTCTCAGAGTCTCAGAATGGGTGGCCTGGGCACTCTCCTGAAGACACTTCTTTCCCAAAGAAACTCCTTTCACTCTGCCTAGAAAGAGCTGGTCGCTTGTGCCCCACAACTCCTCGCTTCTCTTCAAAACCCATGCAAACTCCCTCTCCGAGAGATGTTACTACTGTGTTAAACACGAATTCACACCTGCTGCAGCCACACGCTAGCTCCATCTCTCATGGCTACACATCCAACTGGAAACAGATACACGCTTCTCAAGACAAGCTCACAATACCAGCATGTCTCCAAGGTTGGACTCGGGAAACGCTACGACAACAACTACATGAACCACATGCATCAACCTCCTGCATAGGATCAATTGTATCGTGGTATCAGAAATCCATATAGGCTTTTCAAGGAAATGGAATTACTCTCACAAAGTTATCTCGACACGGGTTACTCGTGAGTCGACACATGCACTCCACAAAATTTTGATACAGGTACACGATTTCTCGTGACTTCAAACACAGTTTTACGGGCCTTTAGATAAAACCGTAGACAAGTGATGGTGTACCTCCATCACAATAGGTTCTGGGTTTGAATGGAGGGGAAGATTCCCACTCCAATTTTGCCTCCTCAGATCTTTATGTTTGCATGCACTGGTTGACACTTGTCACCCCTCAGAACCCATGGCTCTATCCGTGACTTCCTACTCACACCTCACTTGAAATCCTCACGTTGTCCTTTCTAAAAAGGACTTTAGGATAAAATAATATATACATGGCTCTTTTGGAAATAATATTGTATTGATATTCCGTGCCTAAGTTCCCTAGGGCTTCTAGTCAGCCTCTAGGTTCAACATCTAGCTCCCTTTCTCTCCTCCCTTCCAAATTCTAGTCCCCTAGTTCACTGGTGTGGATGTAATTCCCCATCACTCTTCATCGTAGCTCTGGTCTCATGACCTGGGCTGTGTATTTATATTTTATTAATTGGACTGCATACATACAAGTATCTCATAGGATCCTGGCCTTCAACATTTAGGGCTCTCCTCGCCTAATCAAAACTCACAAGCCCACAACTTATACAAAACTTGGCTCACCAGCCTATAGAACATATTTACAATCTCTTTCAGAGCATGGTTTACATCGGGGCTCGGCCTTGGGGACACTACACTAGGCCTTATTAATATTGGCCTTTATTACATGGAAATATATTATTCTACCTATGTGAGGGGTTAGGTCCCTAACAGTTGATGACTGAGGAACATAATAAATGGTTATTTGAAGAGGTTTAAAAGGAAGAGTTAATGAGTGTTTTGTCATCATTTCAAAAAGACAAGAGCACAAGACCTAGTGGGTGGATAGTTGAATTCTTCTTAAGTTTTTTTGATATTCTTGGATAAGATACATTAATGGTTGTTGAAGAGGTGACGAATATTAGGAAGGTCTATGAATATTTCAATTATACATTTATTTCTCTCATACTCTAATCTAGAAAGTCTGAGATTTTTTTTAAGTGAATATGACAATTTCACTTTCTAACTATGTTTAGAAGATAATTGTGAAAGTGTTAGCAGTGAGACTCAGAATGATTCTTTCAGATCTAATTTCATTGGGATAGTTTGGCTTTCTAGAAGTTAGGAAAATTCATGAAGCTATTTGATCATCTCAATATGGAATTCATTCCATTAAGCTTAATAGGATGCCATCCATGGCAGTTAAATTGATTTATCTAAGGCATATGAACAAATTTGTTGGTTGCATTGAGATTACTTTTGATTCATGTGGGATTTATCCTTCTTATTGTAAATTAGATCATGGAGTGTGTGACATTTGTGTATTTGTGTGTGATATAAGGTTGTCTTTTGTCCCCATACTTATTCCTAATAATTATTGAATAACACAATAGATATATATATTTCCATTGGTTGTAGCTTGGGTGGTTAGGAGGAATGATTTTTACCCTCCCCACCCAAGTTCAATTCCTTGTGAGTGACATGTGCCCTTAAATGGGTCTATAAGATGCTCTTATTGTTGAGCTACCAATATTCTGAAAATACTTTGCCTCCCTATGTTCTCTCGTGTATTTCGGGGGGGGGTTTCATGGACATAGCGAGCACCAATATCTAGTGTCGTGAACCACATGAAAAACAAAACATAGTAGTTCTATACAAGAAGATAAAATGGTAAGAAGTATTTAGGGGGTTAAGATTAGGGGAAATAAACACCTCACTCACTTATTATTTGTTCATGATGTACTATTTTTTACCATCGACACTACAACAAAGGGGATAATGCTTTATGATATACTTCAATTGTACATTAAAGAAACCAATATGTAACTCAATTTCTAGAAGTCAGTTATTTATTTCAATGAATTAAAAATGGAGGAGAAGCATACATTGAAGAACCTTTTTCCTTTTAACAATTTGGAGTTGTAGGAGAGTTTTAAGTATTTGGGTTTTAACCTAAAACCTAATGCATATGGGAAAGGGATTAGAGTTGGTTAATGAGTAATATTGAAAAGAGAAATATTTGTTGGTGCAATAGATGACTTTCTAAGGTTGGTAGGATAACTTTGGTCAAGTCTATTTTTAAAGCAATTTCAGTGTAATAGAAGTACTTGGTTCATATTCCAAAGGGGTTCTTGGAGAATATAAAGAATACAAGTTTCAATTTTATATGTAAGGTTGAAAAGATAATGTGGAGACTCGTCTAACTAGCTAAAAATCCATTACTAAGCCCAAAGAGGTGGGGGCTGGGGATTAAAGTACATACATAATTTTGGCAAATCATTGGCTACCAAAAGTTTATGGAACTTAATCACTAAAGACAGTTTAATTTTCCATAAGAAAATTATGGTTCATAAATATATTGCATAATGCTCACTCTTAATAAAGTATGATCAAGAGGAATAATAGGAAAAACATTAAAAAAACATCAAATTAGTGGAAAAGTTTATGGAACTTAATCACTAAAGGCAATTTCCATAAGAGAATTATGGTTCATAAATATATTGCATCATGATCACTCTTAATAAAGTATGATCAAGAGGAATGATAGGAAAAACATTAAAAATACATCAAATTAGTGGAAAGCTTTGATGTTATGCTTTATAGTTATTGGGAATTATACTACTTGGAAGGTTGGTAATGGAACACATGTTAGAATATGGGTCGATGCCATCATGGGATGCGGTATTCAAATCTTTATTTCCTTAGATTTAATTCATTATATTCATGGTAATGGGCATTTCAGTATAAATCAGTTGGTGGACTTAGATATTTCTAACATATGGAGCTAGGTATGTTGTGGACTTAGATATTTCTAACATATGTTGGAGGTATGTTGTGTCTTTAGGAGTTATTGGAGATAAGAAATTGCCTAGAATTTACATATGTGAAAAATTTGAAGATGCCATATCAAATTATGAGATGACCTTGACTATGTCGTTCAGTCCAAAAATAAGTCGGCAAGAAATTACACTACTAGATTGGTGTATCGGGTTCTATAGGCCATTGAAGATAAATAGATATTATGGTGGTGAACCAAAATTTGGAAGATTAAAGCCTCAAACAAGACGAATATTTTTATGTGGTTAGCTTTAATATATAGGGTTTTGACTTGGGAGATGCTACAAACAAGAATAAAAAAGGGTCGTGTATAATGAGGTGGAAAATATCATACACTTGTGTGTCCAATGTTCCTTTGCTAAGTAGTTATGGAAATAGTTATGGAAATATATAGGACAATGGTTGAAGTTGGCAATGTTTGGCATGGTAATAATGGAAAACATTTCTTACAATCTTGGTTTTATAGATATGAACTAAACGAGTACCGATTTGTTCCATTCTTAGTATTATGTTTAATGTTCCTTTGCTAAATAGTTATAGAAATATATATGATAATGGTTGAAGTTGGATAATGTTTGGCATGGTAATAGTGTAGAACATTTCTTACAATCTTGGTTTTATAGATATGAATTAAATGAGTACAGATTTGTTCCATTCTTAGTATTATGGGGTATCTAGATTTCTTACAATTCATTGATATTTGAAGATAGACATACTCAATCTTTTCAAGTATTTGCACATGTATGTTATATCTTCTATTTTTGTAAAGTGATATCTAAAGATAAATTCCCAAAGTAGATTAGTGAGTTATTGATTGATAAGAAAAATCCTTGGTGATTTTTTGATGGGGATTTCTAAGGTTAGGATTGTATTTGTGGTATAAGAGGTATCATTTATTATTTTGAGACTCACTTTATAAATTTCCAAGAAAATATAGGGAGTGAAACCAACACTTATGCAAAATTTTGGCATTAAGAGAATTGTTAAAATTGGCTATGAGCAAGGGCATACAGATTTGTTCCATTCTTGGTATTATGGAGCATCTTGCTTTCTTGCAATTCATTAATGTTTGAAAATAGTCATACTCAAACTTTTCAAGTATTTTCACATATATGTTATATCTTCTATTTTTGTAGAGTTATATCTAAAGATAAAGTCCCAAGGTAGATTAGTGAGTTATTGATTGACAAGAACAAGCCTTGAGAATTTTTTGAGGATTTTTTGATGGGGTTTTCTAGGAATGAGATTATATTTTTGGTATAAGAGGTATCCTTTATTATTTTGAGACTCACCTTATAAAGTTCCAAGCAAATATAGGGAGTGATACCAACACTTATGCAAAAATTGTTGGCATTAAGAGAATTGTTAAAAACAAATTGCTATAAACAAAGGCATACATAATCTCCATGTATATGGTGACTCACAACTAGTCATTAAGTGAATGGGAAATGAACAAAACATTAAGAATGTTTCACTACTTCTAGTGGAAACTCATATGAAAGATACTTTTGGTCTTTTTGAGCATATTTTTTATGCTCATATCTATAGGGAGATGGGAGATGAATATAGATGTTGATTCCTTATCAAAAGAGGGTTTTTAGAAGCCGACAAGAACTTTATTTGTAGTCGAATCACATGATGGTCTACTATATGGGCACATATAGTATACCATCATGTGATTTGACTACAAAAAAAGTTTACTATAATGGGACATATAGGAAAATATGGTCTTTATAGATTAAAGTTTACTACTTTTTATAATTTATTTAGGTGTGGATGGGCACATGTTTTTTGTAATTTATTTAGGTGTGGAATATTGACTCAGTTTACAATGTTTTTATTTGTGAGATGTAATACTATTCAGGAACATTCACAACTTTATATATTGTTAGAACATTTCTTAAAAATTTATGGACACAATTTATTATGAAGGTATTAGAGTATGGGTATAGATATAATATGTAGATGTTGAAAACTGGAGGTGGATGACTCTTTTTATTTGATTTTTTGTCAATCATGTTTTTTTTTCTTTTAACATGCCTCTAGAATTGTAATACAAATTGGTATTTCATTCTTCCTCTAGTAAATTTGGTTAAAAATATATATATTTTTTTGTTTTACTCATGAGAATATATAAGAAAACAAACATATAAATACATGATTGAAATTTACTAAAACTTTATAAGAAAAGTGATATCTTTTAAAATTTGAAGTTTACAATAAATAAGCAATACATTATTGTGAATGTATATTAAAAGCTTTTGCTTTAAACAAGGTTACACTTATAGTAGAAATTTTTTATGGATAAAATTATGTGAAAGTTTTCAAAACATTTAAGGTTTTGAGTGGACACTCCACCCATCATCAAGACATAAGAAACTAGTATCAATATCCATTAATAATATCAATTACCTTTCAAAATAAATAATATCAATGTCTCTTTCTATATGGTCATAATGAAATAAAATTACAAAATGTTTCAATCTTTAATATACTTTTTGAAAATAAATAATATTTTAATGTTTCAATCTCTCACTTCCCATGTGCTCCATAATTAAATGAATTAGTAAGACACAAAGTTTCAACCTTAAAATGTTATTATAATAAGACATAAAGTTTCAGCTTCTTTTTTACATAGTTTAAGTTTTTTCCTTAAGAATTTAGATGCTTTTATTATTATTATTATTATTTTTAAATTCATAAGTTAAGAGTTATCTAAATAAGTAAAAGATATTTATAATAAATTTTTAAAAAATTCAGAAAATAAAACTATAAAACCACTAAAATAATATATGGCTTCACATGTGCTCCATAATGAAATGAATTAGTAAGACACAAAGTTTCAACCTTAAAATGTAATTATAATTTTATTGTGCTCCATAATGAAAATAGGGGTCAAAGATGGAGTGATAACCTTTTAACCATAACACATTTTACAAAATGGG
>SNQJ01S0142163.1:0-24717 GCA_010110895.2 Picea sitchensis
TGTGAAACTCCGATTCCCGATTCTCCGATGAGTAAAATCAACGGTCCATATCTCAAGCTTGCTTTAACGGTTGCGATCAGATCGCAAAATCGCATATCGTGATTTCAGGGTTTTCGTTGTCGAGTGAACTAGACATTTCAAAGTCCCGATCCCTGATTCTCCGATGGCTTATCTCTCTCGCAACTTCTACAGATCTAATGGCTGACGGGTTTTCTGAATGAGATCCAATGGTTGTGGATCTCTATCTTCCTTCTCTTCTGCAAATTCCTGTATCTTGAGCTTTGCCTTTGCTGCGCGCGTTTTCTTCAACGTTGTTCCTCCTGAGCTTTCACATCTGAATCCCCAAGGGATTTTTATCCTTCTTATCCTACCATCTCCACTATTGTACTTGCCATCAATGACAAGCATACGCTACTTGGTAAACATTTGCCAACACAATAAAAGGAATTTACATCACAAGTGTTGAAGATACCTCTAAAATATGTTTCTCTAACACAGAAAAGAACATCACCCTTTCATTCCTCTGTAAAAACTGATAAAAGTGAGTATAAAGTCAACTATATTCTACTTACAGTGCCTCAGAATCACCTTGGCAAACAAAATAATACAATGATTTGTTTACAAATTTCTTAAATGTAGAAACAAAGTGCACCTTTGAATTCTTGGTGAAAAATCATGCAAATTTGATATAAATACTCAAAATTCCATCAAGGTACCATTCGACACATTTTACAGTGTAGCCTCGTACCCTTTGTACTCTTGACACACTTTACGAGACTAAGATAAGCATAAAAATGTGTGTAAAACAAAAAATGTTGTGATACATGCATTGAAATGTGTGCCATGGCCTTGGGGTGCGTACCCATTATATAAGCCAGGTTATCCAACCTCCAACCAAATTTAGTGGCAACTTATTTACTAAAAATAACAAAACTCTCATTAAACATGGGGTAGTTGGCATATTGGTTAAGACTCTCCCTGGAGGTCGTGGGTTCCATCCTCCATAATACATATGCATTGGTTATTGTTATTTTTATATGGTTATATACTCTATAACCATATATATTAATATATGGTAGTTTTTATAACCACATTTACGATGGCATATAGTACGTGGCATATGGTTTTAACAAACCCCTCTAATATTGGCATGGTTATATACATGTGATCATATGATATGGTATGTTATAATATATAATATATATATTGTATATAATAATAATAATAATAATTTATTTTTAAGGTCACATCTAAGCCAGATGCCAAATTGGTAAAGTCTACGGAGGTATATATACCCTACCCTCCTCTGGATTTGAACTTGTGACCTCTTTGGAGGAAACACATATTTTTAACCATTAGGCCCACTCAGATCGTATATATATGCCAAAAACACTCCCATGTGAACATTTTTGAATAGCCCCTTCTATGGCTATATGGTTCTTACGTGGACCAAGGGAAAAGGGTTGAGAGCTTAATCCCTCGACCCTTTGGCCACCCAAATAAAAGTTTATACAACTATATATATATATATATATATATATATATATAATGTCATATACATAGAAAGTTCTAATGCATGGTGTGTTGGCATGGTAGAATTTTTTAACACTTGGAGTGTTATTGAGGNCAAATAAAAGTTTATACAACTATATATATATATATATATATATATATAATGTCATATACATAGAAAGTTCTAATGCATGGTGTGTTGGCATGGTAGACTTTTTTAACACTTGGAGTGTTATTGAGGTCATGGGTTTGATTCCCTCGGATTCCATAAGAATTTTTCACAACACCAACTTTCACTGGCCAATGGGAGGTCGCCACATGGGGGCCTATCATTGGCCCTGCTATGCCACGTGTAAACACGTAACTAGACCAATTGGATGTATGAATGCCAACTAAACTACTTACTGTATATGCCAACATCACCCTACCTTTTCCATGTCACCATGCCAGGTCTCACGCTATGGTGGTGCTATGTGTCACCCCCAATTTTCCTGGTTTGACCAAAATTTAATTGGTCATAACTTTTGCATACGGGCTCTATTTGACGCGTCGTTTTCACCATTGGAAATTTGGTGTCGAGATATTTGCAATGATGTCCTTTTCTTGAACTTTTGAGATGGTACAATTTTGATCTTTTTTTGCCCTTTCTGGATCCTCGTGAGCATTTCATATCCTTGTCGACATTTCTGAGCGTTCTTGGATCATTCTTCTATATGAATTTGGCCTTGTAGTTGTTGAGACACCTACTTGAAGCCTTAATATTTAGTGTATGCATCTTTGTATGCATCATAGGTAGAATAATCCATGTGCATTAGATTTCCCAAAGTTGTAATCTTGGATGTGTGTGGCCAAGAAATAATGTCTCTCATCTTATTTGTGTTTTCCTTCTTATATTTGATGACCATACGAAATTGTTGTAAAATCCCTATACACTTGTAATGCTTGGTTTTTTGTATCTTACTTTGGGCCTACAAATTCTATAGTGGTTGGTGATCTGTGTGAATGATGGCCTCCTTTCACATCAGATAGTTCTTTCACATTTTTATAGATTGTACCAAGCCATAGAGATCCTTGTCATAGGTACGATATTTGAGAACCACCCTATGAAATACTTCAGAATGATAGCATTTGGGTCGTCATCCTTGCATCAATACTTCTCTCATGGCACACCCACTTTCATATATCCCCACTTCAAAGGTATTTTATAATTTTGGTAGTGAGAGCATTAGTTCTTGAATGATATTTCTTTTTATCTCATCAAAGGCCTTATGTTGGTTCTTTCCCCACAAGGAACTCTTGCCATTGATTGTTATGGCATGGTGTGGTGCAACTACCATTGAAAATGAAGCTATGAGATTCCACAAGTACTTTTATGCCCCAACAAAGATCCTAACTTCAATGAAATTTGTAGGAGTTGGCCATTTCATGATGGCCTCCATCTTCATGGTATCTATATTGAGCTCACCTCCACTGATCACATACCCTAAATGTACCAAAAACTACTGAGAAAACTCACATTTCTTGATATTGTCCAGCAACTAGTGATTTTCCAGAGTCTCTAACACCTACATAATATGTGACATGTTATCCTCCCAGGTAGCACTATAAACTAGTACATCATCCAGAGAGACAATAACAAATGAATTTGGATAAGGGCATGAAACATCGTTTATTAGTCTCATAAATGTAAATGGTGTATTGCATAAAACAAATGGAATAACCAACCACTCATGAAAGCTTTCCTTGTCTTGAAGGAAGTGTTGCAGGTATCTTATTCTTTGACTTGTACCTAGTGATATATTGATTTAAAATCCATCTTAGTGAAGTACTTGGCATGCTGCAGTTGGTCCAACAAATCATTGATCCTTGGAAGAGATTATCAATTATTCAGTGTAATCATTTTCAATGCCTCATAATTGATACAAATTCTCAAAGTCCCATCCTTCTTGGGCACAATTATGATGTGTGACCCACAAGGTGAGGTAATTTCTCGAATCACACCCTCCTCCAACAATGGCTTCTTTACATAATTTTCTTCCAGAATGGTCTGCCTGTATATTCCAATATTCAACAAGGGAAAGTATGGCGATAATTGGATTTCATGCTCCACATATTTCTTAGGTGGTATCCATTTAAGATACTAGAATACTCCTTGATATGTTTGTAGAAACTCCTCAAACCAATGTTTCTTCTCTTTATTACAACCTTGCAGGGATGTCTTCACTCTCATTGACTCATCATCAAACTAATTTTCTCTTAAGAATGAAAAAACATATTTCTTACTAAAACTAATAAACTTATTGGATTTGTTGGCACTTACCAATGGGATCTTTGACTTTACTTTATGTGTGTTGATGACGTAGGACTTCCCATCCTTGATCATTCATTACCGGTTGGATCTCTACATGAATATTGTATCCCTCATATACATGTAAGGGAGTTCAAACACTAATCCACATACATCAAGGGGTACTACGTCCAATTTCAATTCATTAATAAAATAAGCACTTACAACAAATTTAGTATTACATGGTTTCATTACCTTTGTCTTTGAATCCTTGTTTACCCAAACCAATGGATATGGGATAGGATGATCATGAACCTCACATCCAATATTCCTGACCATATCCATTGCTATGAAATTATCATGTGAACCAGAGTTAAATAGAGCATCTATCTTGGTCTTATTGACTTGAATCTTGATGTGGAAGAGCTTGGTCATCTACTTCTCTTCCTAGTGAAGAAAAATACTGAGATTCACTTCCTTCTTCACAAATGTGCAAACAATATTTCCATCCACATATGAGCTAATTTCAAACTAATTGCTTGAATTTGTGGCCAGAACGTTCTTTTTCTATTTGTCCTTATTGTGGTTCTTTAGGTTCATCTTTGGATGTAGTTCCGAGCATTTTCACTCAGTGTGGCCATCAATGTTGCAATGACTGTAATGGTTTTTGTGATGTTTTCAATTATGTGTACTCACTACAATATTCTTATATTCCCTCACTTTCCACTTCTTCTTCCCATCCTTCAAATATTCTTGGTTCTCTTTTTACTTCAAACCACTTGATTGCCCCTTATTTTGGCCTATGTTTTCCAGATAATGTTCATGTACACACACCTCATCTAATGTCCTTGGATTTAAGAGAATTACCTACTTTCTTGGATGACTATGTAATCCCTCCAGATACTTGAGGAGTACATTTGGGTTCTTACAAGGGATACCTTGAAATAAAAACTTACTCTAATACAGATATGATCTGAAAACTATGTCCTCTCCTAAATGTCCCCAACAATATGGTCCTAAGTCCTCTATGGAAGGTAGGAATTATCCACCACTTGATCCAACATTGAAGACTCATAGAGCTTTAGATTCCCCACATTCATTGTTGAGTAAATCCGCATGTATAGGGGTAGAGTAAGTTTGTAGGAATTATCTCCCACATTTTCTGATACCTCAAAAGGACCATAACACAAATCCTTTCTCTTCTTACAAACACCATGTAGCCTTCCCTTATTCAGATGTAATCATACTCTATCTCCCACTCTAAATATTTTCTCTATTATGTGCTAGTCATGTCTAGACTTGTAATTTTCTTGTGACTTCTTCAGTGTCTCATGTAACTGTAAATGGATATTCCTGATCTTCTCAACATTTTTTCCTGCCTTCAATGCATCTCTTATGAGGTCCTCCATCACTGATCCTTTCTATCCATATACAACATATAATGATGAGGGTGGAAAATATCCAAAGCAAGTTTCAAAAGGTGATTTTCTAGTAGAAGTGTGGACTACTATGTTTTAAGAGTATTTTGTATAGATCATATTTTCATCATAGGTCTTCAGATGCTTTGGATTTTAACCCCTAAAAAGATGCACCAAAATATTGTTGAATACTTTCATCTTCCCATATTTTTGTGGATGGAATTCTATATACCTCTTCAATTTAGTGTCCATATTCTCACATAATGTAGTCCAAAATTCACTAAGAAATATGGTATCCCTATCTGAGATGGTTCTCCTTGGTATCCCAAAATTCACAGAGACCTATTCAATGAAAAAATTTGTTTCTTCCTCTCCCTTGATGGTATTTTTGCAAGGCGTGAGAATGCACATTTTGTTGAACTTTTCAACTATCACAAATAAATAGGTATGTCCCTTCCATGTGGTTGGTAAAATTCGAAAAAAAATCCATGAAAATGCTTTTCCAAGGTTGATTGGGTACAAGTAAGGGATGATATAGACCTTGATTCATGTTGTTGGGATTGTCTATACAATAAATTATACATACTCTAATATATCATCCTACATATTCTTTCATTCTAGGTCAATACACATACCTCTATAAGTTGGAAACTGTATTCCCGAAACCAAAATGTCCTGCAACCTTGGAGGTGTGAGCCTCTTTGATAAACCTTTAGGAACACAGAGATTGTATAAATTGTAGAGTAAACCATTTTGGAAATGATAGTCATCCTTTACATCTCCTTATTCTATATTAATTTGGCCCTGTAGTTGTTGAAACACCTCCTTGAATTCCTCATCTTTTGTGTAGGCCTCTTTGTATGTAGCATGGGTAAAAGGATCCATGTGCATCAAAGTTCCAAAAGTTGTAATCTTGGATGTGGGTGGCCATGAAATAATGTTTTCCATATCATTTTTTTCCCCTTATTATACTTCATGACTATAAGAAATTGTTGTAAAAGACCCATCCACTTGTAATGCCTGGTTTGTTGTAGCTTACTCTAGGCCTGCAAATATTGTAGTGGTTGGTGATATTTATGGATGGTGGTCTCCTTTCCCATCAAATAGTGCTTCCACTTTTTTATAGATTTTACCGAGACATAGAGCTCATTTTATCCATGAAATACTTCATAATGTTAGCATATGAGCCTTCCTCCCCGCATTAGTACTACTCCCATGCATACCCACTTGCATTTGTATCCACTTCAAAGGGATTTTGCAAGTTTGGTAGTGTGAGCACTTGTTCTTGACCGATATATTTGTTCATGTCATCAAACATATTCTATTGATTCTCCCCCCACTAGAAACTATTTCCACTGGTTGTTATGGTGTGGATTGATGAAACTACCATTGGAAATGAAGCTATGAAATTTTGAAAGTATTGTGATGCCCAAAAACACTCCCACCTTCAGTGACATTTGTAGGAACTATTTGTTTCATGTTGGACTCCATATTTTTGGTATCTATATTGAGCTCCCCTCCATTGATCACATAACCCAAATACACCAAACACTACTGAGAAAACTCACATTTCTTGAGATTTACCAACAATTGGTGATTTTTCAGAGTCTCTAACACCTACATAATATGTGACATGTGCTCCTCCCACCCAACACTATAAAATAGTACATTATCAAAATATGCAATACCAAATGAATCTAGATAGGGTGTAAAACATCATTCATTAGTCTCATAAATGTAGATGGAGAATTGCATAAAAAAAATGGAATAAACAACCACTCATACAAACATTTCCTTGTTTTGAAGGAAATATTTTAAGTATCTTCTTCTTTGAGTTGTACGTGGTGATATTCTAATTTCAAATTGATCTTAGTGAAGTACTTGGCATGTTGTAGTTGTTCCAACATATCATCGATCCTCAACAGAGGGTATCATTTCTTCATTGTATTATTGTTCAATTCCATGTAATCGATACACATTCTCCAAGTCCCACCCTTCTTTGGCACAATTGTGATGTCTGACCCATAAGGTGAGGTACTTGGTCGAATCACACCTTGCTCCAACAATTTCTACATATTCTTATTTACTTTATTTTCTTCTAGAATAGACAACCTATATAGGCCAATATTAAACAAGGGGGACTCTTGAAATAATTGGACTTCATGCTCCACTTCTCGCTTAGGTGAGACCCCTTTAATCTCTCGTAACACTCCTATGTATTCTTATAGAAAATCCTCCAATTGATTTTTTTGTTCTTTAGTACACCCTTCCAGGGATGTTGCCACTCTCATTAACTCATCATCAAACTATTTATCTCTTAAGAACAACAAAACATATCTTTTACTAGAACTAATCAACTTCTTGGCTTGGTTGGCACTTACTAGTGAGATCTTTTACTTTCCTTTATCCATGTTGATGAAATAGGAATTCCTATCCTTGATCAGTTGATACTAGTTGGCTCTCTGCATGAATATTTCATCCATTGTATACATGTAATGACTTCCAAATACTACTCCACATACATCAAACGGTACTATTCTCAATTCCAAATCATCAATAAAATCAACACTTACATCAAATTTAATCTTACACTGTTTTGTTACCTTTGTCTCGGCATCCTTTTTTACCGAACCCAATGGATAGGGGATAGGATGGTTGCGAACCTTCAATCCAAGATTGTTGACCAAATCTGCTACTCTGAGATTATCCTATGAACCATACTTGAACAAAACATCTATCTTGTTCTTCGTTACCTGAATCTTGATGTGGAAGAGATTGGTCATCTCCTTCACTTCCTGGTGATGAAGGCTACTCGGATTCACTTCCTTTTGAACATATATGAAAACAATATTCTCACCCACATATGAACTAGTTTCAACCTAATTTATTGAATTTGTGGCCAGGAGATTCTTTTTATTTCTGTACTTCTTGTGGTTCTTCGAGTTCATCTTTGGATGTATTTTCCAACATTTTTCCTCGGTGTGGCCATAAATGTTTCGATTATTTCAATGTTTATTGGGATATTTTCACTAATGTGTACTGGCTAAAATATTATTATATTTCCCCCCTTTCCACTTCTTCTTCCACTCCTTGGAATCTTCTTGGTGCTCTTTCTACTTCAAACCACTTGATTTCCCCTTCTTTTGGCCTATGTTTTCTAGGTACTATGCATGTACACAAGCCTCATCCACTATCCTTAAAATTAAGAGAATCACGTGGTTGTATAGATGAATTTGTAATCCCCCCAAATTATTCAGGAGTACATATGGGTTCTTGGAGGAGATACCTACAAATAAAAACCTTCTCTAATACCAATATGATCAATACACTATGGTGGATATTCCACTGAAATAGTTCTCCACAACAAATCTGATAAATAAAATTGAAATATAAACTATGAAGGTTAAATTCCTTTAGATTACATAATATTTAGTAATTGATTTTATGCTTATGCATGAAATAGTTAAAATGAGGAAAATAGAGAACAATAAAATGCAATCACACACCATCCACAATATAACACACATATCTTCTCTTCGAAACCCTTACGAGAGAAAACTCAACTAGAAGGTGAGGTTACTCTTCTCTCTTCTATGTGGTATGTGTTATCACATGAACTTGTCAAAGTCATGTGGGTTTGTGGTTTCTACCCGAGTTTGTAATTTTTCCCTTTCTCTCTCCTTTTCGGAGACCAAGTCTTAAATTTTCCCCCCTTTGGCTTGTACAATCATTTTTGTTTCCCCCCCTCTATGTTTAAAGTTCCTCGGTCTCCCTATTTTCCCAACCCCTATCCATTCTTCCAAGTCTTGGTTTACACATGACATAACCACGGTCTTAAAGCGCGACAATCAGAGAGGTCCATTCTAGACCCGAATCAAGCAAAAAGGCAGGTTCAATTTTCAATGGCGGGAATTCCATGTGGAGTTCAGATTAGTGGCTCGTGGGCATTTGGAATCTTAAAAGTTGCGTGAAGTATAGCGCTAGAACAAAAGGCTCGAAGAGAGAATGAGTTATTTATCTTTAAAGGGACAGGTGGCAGTTGATCCAAGTGTTCAGGGAAATAATCTTCGAGAGTTTCGAAGTGAGAAGTGTGTGGAATTCCTGAAGTGTTGAAGCGCGAACTCCTGAAATAATATGAGCCATCAAAAGTTGAGGATGCATGGAGGAATATCCCTCTCTTCGAAGTTCACTACTCTGGATAATTGTGGGAGTTAAACATTTCAAATTCCTGAAGTGCCCGAAGTCCCAAAGGCTTGAAGTGAATTTGATTCGTTGATCAGCAAGAGCCACGTGTCGTCAGATCCATAACTCTGGGTAAAAGCGCATGGAGGAAGATGAGGATCCATGTGGCACCAGATCTAGAGCTTCGGAGGAAATAAAAGGAGGAAAAGGCCTGAATACCCAAAGGAGATTTGTATCGTTGATCAAGGAGGGAGAAAAAAGGTCATTGATCTCGTTGAAGGGGTCAAAGTCCCAAAGTAGGAGCAGAACCATTGATTGAAGAGGATGCACGTCAGTAGATCAACAACTTCGGGTAAAAGCACAGAAGGTAAGAGAGATTTGAGTTTGGATTTTCCTGGATCCCGGAGGCCCGAAGTGGATCTCGGTCATCCAAATCTAGGAGCCACGCATCATCAGATCCTTAGATCTAGAGGTTTTGCTTGGGGAAAATATAGTTTGAAGTTTGAAAGGTTTGAAGCTTGGATCACGAATCAAATCTCAGTTGTCGATTTGAAAAGGGAAGATCTGATCCATCCATATAAAAGGTGCCAGAGCTGGGTCATTGATGAGGAAGCCTGATCTCATATCACAAGATCAATGGTCGTGCTCTATTTCAGGGTCGGAAGGTGGGCACGTTTTTTAAATTTTCAAGGGAAGGCCGCAATCAGAACCATAGTTTTTAGAAAGGGACGTGTGGCGGTTCATGATGAATTGCAGGGACAAAAGTGTGTTTCTTTCAAACCACCCTTGGTCACGCCCGCAATAACATAATCGTGTAGGTTCATAGCCCTACGTCACATTGAAGAAGGAGTGATGGAGAGGAGCAACATCAAAGGCTGAAAGAACCCGTATTGGTCACAGAAGAAGATCTACATGGCCTCGAGGTGTTGGGATTTACTTGAAGAAGTATTGGGAACTGCCTGGAACATTCATGGGTGTCAGGCCTCGTCCTGATCCTGATGAAGGTAGTTAATGGAAATGGGGGCGTCATTTGATACCTCGTCTCACCCCATAAATGGAAATCATACTGAGAATGGCCGTGGGGGGAGATTGTCAATCCGAATTTTCTCGAGGGATGGATTTTCTTGCAAAGAACATAACTAAGTCGAGCTCGCATCTTAGATAGGAAGGATTGCACATGCTGATAGATTAGGCGTTGACTGGAAATTTTGAATGCAGGGGTCTGATCAAATTTTTGGTGGTTGCAACATTTTTAGTATATATAGGTAGTTTTGATATTTTGTTAAGGTCGAATGGTTGAACTAGGCTCTGTGCTATTGTAATATTTTGATGAAGAACATTGGTTATTTGGTTATGTCTTGATTTGAGACTTCTTGATTAATCTAAGTCAGCTTTCTTACTCCATATTAATTGCCTATGATACTGATAGAGTTCATGATTGACTGATTCATATGGATTGTTGTGATTGTATTATGATGAATGTTTGATTATAATGTTGTTATGATTTCTTTCAGTTTCCTTGAAATTTGAATCCAAGAGGATATTGTGTTTAAGTTTATCTTCATTAGGCTGCTGGAAGGCTTGATGTTCATGACAAAACTCTACACTTTGTCACCAAAGTATTCCTCCTACTCACATTTACTCCAACTTACTGATTGAAGTTGATCCAAGACCTCAATTTCTTCCGCATACCAGTCTAGATTTCTGAGTTAGAACATTATTTTCATTGATTCTTCTCCATTTGGCCTCTTAAAGCTCATTTACATTTACTATATAAACTGATGGGTACTGGTCTTTCCTTCTATGCAATCTGAGGGTGACTTCTAGTGCTAACATTTCTAACATTGTTTCTAGGGAGAGAATTGAAGACTTTTCCTTGGGATAGAATGAAAAAGAGGCTTTGATTTTGAAGGTGCATCAGATATCAGTACCATTGAAGATTTAAACTTGCACCTAGAGACTCCATTGTTTTGACTCCACTGTTTCATTTGTGGCTCTGAAAGGAAAACACACGAGGTCTACTCCACAGCTGCCTCTAGCCACACTTGAATCTGACCTAGAGAAAATTATCAGAAAAGGAAAAACCACTCAGGAAGGTACTTCAACTGCTATACCAGGTGATCCTGGTAATATTCTTAATCACTATTTACAAACTCTAGTAGCTTCTTCTTATTCTCCTGTTATACTGTTTCCTGGAGTTTCAAGAAATTTAAATTTTGGGATTTATCTCCTCCTATTCTTGGTTTGGAAGGAGAGAGTTTTGACACCCCTATCCCCCCTGAAGTTGTGAAGTGTTTAAGACCTAGGACCTTAGAAGGATTTCCCACTCCAGGCTTTACCACTCCTCCCCTTATTAGATTTGTTGCAGTTATAGAAGGGGAAACCTTTGTTCCCTCTAGCCCCTCATATTTATCTCCTAATGCTCAAAATTTTCCTTTTTCTCCTAGAAGCACAGCCCCAGTCTCACCTATCCAAACTCCATCTCCTCCTAGTTCTCCTCTAGTTCAAGTCCAAATGGCAGGTGTTAATCCTCCTAGGAACAGGATGGTTGAGATATTGGTTGCTAGATATGCCCCTGTGGTTTTACCTCATCCTATGAATGCTCTCCCATCCATAGACTACCTTAAGTACATGCCCCAGTTCACAAGGGAGGGATACATGACTGCAGAAGACAACCTTACATCATTTTTAAGATTTGCAGACATTCATGTCATAAAAAATGAAGATGTGTGTATGAGAGTTTTTGTACAGAGCCTTGATGGTGATGTCAGGGATTGGTTTAAGAACTTTCCTCCTAGATCTATTGACGAGATTGCTTCTCTAGATGATTCATTCTTAAGACATTGGGGGAATAAAAAAGATCTCCTTTATTATATCACATAATTTGGGGCACTTAAGAGAGAAGAGGGGGAATATGTTTCAGACTTCTCGAAAAGATTAATAAGATGTATAAAAATATTCCCGTTGAAATTAAACCTACAGAAACCTCCGCCAAGATGACTTATGCTAGTGTTTTTTCCCTAATGTTTTCCTCCTGTTGAGAGATAGAAGAGATACCTCCTTGGCTCATATGAAATATGTAGCCCTTGAAGTAGACTCCAATATATTGGCAGCTGACAAGATTAGGAGTAAGGATGATAGAGACAGAAGAAAAGGTAGGTCTGAAACTCCGACTTCAAGTTCCTCTAGTGCCCCCCCTCAAACGGTTGAAGTAACCAAGCTACTAAAATCACTTTCTTCTAAAGTGGAAAGGTTAGAATTGGAAGGAAATAATAGCTATAGGAATCCCCCAAATGATGATAATAGGGGTAGTTTAAAAATACCAACTAATTCCCCTCAAACCATCTAAAGAGATCAGAGAAAGAAGGACAGAGATGATCAAAAAATCCAAAATCCTCTCCAAAATAACCTGGTTATTGATGAAGATGAAGAGGAAGAAGATATTGATCCTGAGATCCATTGCCTTGGAGATACCTCTTCATACCCTCATTTAACTCAGTCTGCATATGAAGAGGCCCTCATGAGTAATCAACTGAATGAGATAAGAAAAGGAGAAAAGACCAGCATCGATCTGAATAGATATAACCTCTGATCCAAGAAGAAAGAAGGAAATATTGACATTCCTGAGAAGCCTGCTAGAGATGAGAAACCTGCTAGAGATATACCAGACAACAATGAAGAAAGGAAAGCATAGAGCCCCCCACCAGTGGTAAAAATTTCTATCCTAGAGGTGAAGGAGATTCTGAAGCCTCCCTCTCCTTATAACTTTGAGCATGAGATTCAAAATATTAGAATCCCTGTACCTCTCTCAGAGTTAGTCAAGGATGAGGATTTCAAAAGGTGCCTATCAAAAACATTTCATCCCGGACCTATGTCTCACTCCACAAACTCAGTTAACCTCCAAGATGAAAGGCCAACTATCATATTAGGGCCTTTGGTAGAGGATAGAGTCGACTCCTCCCCTTCCTTATACACTTCATTGAACATCCATGATAAACTATTGCATAACTTCTTGATGGATTCAGGGGCATCTCACAATCTTATGCCTAATATTTTCATGGAAGAGCTCGGGCTGGACATTACAAAAGCCTATCACGACCTGTATTATTTCAAATCTAGGAAGGTGAATTGCCTTCGGTTTATCAAGGACCTAGATGTTTCTCTGTTCCAGCTGCCAATGAAGAGTGTGGTCATGGATATCATAGTGGTTGATGTTACCCCTAAGTTTGGGATGCTCTTGTCTAGATCTTGGATAAAGAGATTGGGGGGAACCTTGCAGATGAACCTTTCATACGCCACCATTCCTGTGTTCGGGGGTGAACAAAGGAGACTTTACAATGAAGTGAAACTTGCGTACATCATCAATGATGAAGAAAACCCCACCAACCATCCTATTTTTGCTTTTGACATTGATTTGGGATCAAGCATATTGCAGCTCATTGATGCTCCTGAAACTCCTCTTGGAATCAGAAAGAAACCCATTACTTTTTGTGAAATCCCTCCTCCAACTACCTCTATTTGTAATATGTTCTTTGACGAAGCCTCTTCTAAAGAAGGTGATGGTGCTGGAGTGGTCTTTGTTTCACCTTGTCAAGAAAATTTACCTTTTTCCTACAAACTAGAATTTGAAACTACCAACAATGTGGCAGAGTATGAAGCTCTTTTTTTGGGTTTAAGGGATGAAAAATAAATGGGGATTGAAGAGCTATCAGTATTTGGGGATGCAGAACTAATTGTTCATCATATCAAAAATATTTATCAAGCCAAGCACCCTAGGCTTAATACTTACATAAATTAAATATGGGACCTAGTTGATAGTTTCTTCCTAGCTTTCAACATTTCATTTATTCCAAGAGAGGATAATACCATGTCTGAATCTTTGGTTGTCTCAGCAAGCCATTTCAGAGTCCCATTTCCACCCAAACTCAAATATGATGTAGAGGTGAAATATAGACCCTCTATACCTAACAATGTCTAGCATTGGAAGGTGTTTGAGGATGATAATGATATCAAAAAATTTCTTGAGTCTGTTGATGAGTTCTTTGATTTACATATTGATCAGGATCATGATTATCAAAGTAACCCTCATGCTAATCTATTTTTAAATAAAATTGCCAATCACCATATTGTTCAACTTCCTAGCAACCATATTCCAAAGGGACTAGTTCCTTTAGAAAGGTTGTTTGATGGGAATGATGTGGCATTAAAGTTTAAAGTTTCAACTAATGATGTTGATGTAACTGAGTACAATATTGGTACAGAAGAGGATCCCAAATTTGTCAAGTTGTCAAGAAGCTTGTCAAGAGAGCAAAGGGTTGAATATGTTGAACTGTTAAAATCGTTTGTTGATGTGTTTTCCTAGACATATGAAGATCTTATAACATATGACACAATTATCATTGAGCACAAGATCCCATTGAAGGAAGAGTCCAAGCCATTTAGGCAAAAGTTGAGACAAATAAATCCTATGTTGTTGCCCATTATGGAGAAAGAGGTAAAAACGATTTTGGATGCCCGAATTATCATTCCTTTGAGGTATTCTGAATGGGTGGCCAACTTGGTCCCGGTGAGAAAGAAGAATGGAGAAATCAAACTATCTGTCGATTTCTAAAATTTGAACAGAAGTTCTAAAAAGGAAAAATAGCCCTTACCAATGATGGAACAGATATTATAGAGGGTGATAGCTGCATCTAGAATGTCCATGATTGATGGATTTTTTGGCTACAATCAGGTCTCTGTCTTTCCTGAAGATAGAGAGAAAACATCCTTTACCACTCCTTGGGGTACATTCATGTATGCTAAGATGCCCTTTGGGTTGATGAACGCAGGAGCAACCTTTCAGAGAGCCATGGACATATCCTTTATTGGAGAGAAGGAAAAGTTTTTGGTCACTTATTTGGATGACATAACGATGTTCTCACAATCTAATAAAGAACATTATGGTCATTTGAAAAGGGTATTCTTGAAATGCAGAAAAAATGGTCTCTCTTTAAATCCCAAAAAATCATTATTTTCCATGAAAGAAGGGAAATTGTTAGGACACATTGTGTCAGCTGAGGGAGTAAATGTTGATCCAAGTAGGGTAGAAGCTATCCAAACTTTGCCATTCCCTAGATCCAAGAAAGAAGTCCAGTCTTTCTTGGGGAAAATTAATTGTTTGAGAAGGTTTGTTTCAAATTTTGTTGAGTTGGTAAAGTTTTTCACAACCATGTTGAGGAAAGGGAATGAGATCAAATGGACTGTTGAATCTTGCAAATATTTTGATCAAATAAAGAAGGAATTGACTAAATCACCCGTGCTCATCAGTCCTAATTACTCCAAGGATTTTTTGGTTTTCTCCTTTTCTTCATTTGACACAGTAGCAATGGTTTTATTGCAGAAGAATGTTGAAGGGTTAGAGAAACACATTTACTTTTTTAGTAGGGCACTGAGAGATGTTGAAATAAAGTATGACATCATGGAAAAGTAGGCCTATGCTTTGGTCAAATATCTCAAATCTTTTAGAGTTTATGTGCTGCATTCAAAATTCATTGCATATGTCCCTTCATCTTCTGTGAAGGAGATCCTCATCCAACCTGACATAGATGGAAGAAGGAGAAATTGCATTTCCAAGATCCTTCAATTTGATCTTGATATAAAGCCCACCAAATTGGTTAAACGTCAAGGTTTAGCTAGGTTGTTGGCTGAATCTAATTGCAAATTTTTGGGGGTCCATTTCATCAACATTTGTTCAAAAAATCGGCAAGCTGAGTTGTCTGATGAAGTTTCTCAAGTCATCCCTCTATTGGAAGGATGCACTTGGTACAAGGAAATTATATTTTTACTATAGAAGTTGCAGCCTCCTGATGGTATGGAAAAGAACAAGGTGATATATTTTAAGCTCAAACCAATTAAATATTGTCTTATTGATCAAGTTTTATATGGGAAAGACCCTTTAGGAGTAATTTTGATATGTCTAGACCCACATGAAGCCCAAAATATTATGTATGATTTTCATGATAGTTTATGTGGGGGGCATCACTTCTAGAGAACCAAAGCCTACAAGATTTTCAGGGCTGGGTATTTTTGGCCTAGTCTCTTCACTAATGTCTATGCAAAGATCAGGTCTTCTGTCAAGTGTCAGAAATTCTCTGGAAAACAACAAATCAAGTATTTTCCATTGAAACTTGTGGTAGCTTCAGGTCCCTTTCAACAGTGGGGCCTAGATTTTGTTGGGGAAATTCATCCTACTTCAAGTGGTCAGCATAGATGGATCTTGACTTACACAGACTAATTTACTAAATAGATAGAATCCATCCCCACAAGAAATTATTTCCACAGGGTAATCATTGGTTTTCTTGAGGATATTATAGCAACATTTGGTTGTCCAAACAAAATTGTCACTGAAAATGCTACATCTTTCAAGGATGAACCATTGATTAAGTTTTGTGAACAGTTTGGAATCACATTGACTCACTCTACTCCTGAATACCCCCAATGGAATGGAATGGAATGGAAGAGTCCTATAACAAGAGACTTATTAAGATCATCAAAAGACTGTTAGAGGACAACAAGAAGGCCTGGGATTCAAAGATTAAATTTTCTTTATGGGCTGACAGAGTGACAACAAAGAGATCTCTTGGTGTCTCTCCTTTCTAGCTGGTGTATGGAGTTGAGGCCATATTTCCCTCTCAAATCACCTTACCTATGGAAAAATTCTTCCAATACTATCAAGGAGAACCAGATAATATGATCAGAAGAATACATCAGTTGGTAGAAGTGCAGTAGATGAGGGAGAAACTACTGGACAAAGCCCATGACCATCAATAAAATATCAAGCAGGCTTTTGACATAAAAGTAAGGAAAGAGGATTTCCATCTGGGAGATATAGTACTCAAGTGGGATGCACCTAAATAAGATAAAGGAAAGCATGGTAAATTTGAGGCCTTATGGATTGGCCCCTTCAAAGTTTATGAGGTTTTTTCAAAGAACACTTACAAGTTGGAGGATTTGGAGGATGTTGAAGTTTTTGGTAGCCCTATAAATGGGCATTTTCTGAAGAATTTTTTACTTAAGCCATGAGTGGCTTCCCATGTCATTGTAAATATCATTTTTCTTTTGTTTTCGGTTTTTATAAGTGACTACATAACCCAACAACTAAGGCATTGGAACTACTTGTTCTTGGAAGCTCACATGGAGCATGCCATCCCCTATGGAGTGAAATGTTATCACATGAACTTGTTAGAGTCTTGTGGGTTTTTGGTTTCTACCTAAGTCTGTACATTTTCCCTGTCTCTCTCCCTTTCATAGACCAAGTCTTAAATTCCCCCCCCCTTCGGCTTGTAAAATTGTTTTCATTTCCCCCCCTATGTGTTTAAAGTGCCCCAGTCTCCCTGCTTTCCCAGCCCCTATCCATTCATCCAACTCTTGGTTTACATAGGCCGCAGCCATCGACTCAAAGTACGACACTCAGAGTAGTTCATTCTGGACCCGAATCAAGCAAAAAGGAAGGTTCAATTTTCAAGGACGGGAATTCCATGTGGAGTTCATATTAGCGGCTCGTGGGAGTTTGAATCTTAAAATTTGCGCGAAGTATAGTGCTGGAGAAAAAGGACCAAAGAGAGAATGAGTCGTTGATCTTTAAAGGGATAGGTGGCAGTTGATCCAAGTGTTTGGGGAAATAATATTCAGGAGCTTTGAAGTGAGAAGTGTGTGGAATTTCCGAAGTGTCGAAGCCTGAACTCTTCAAATAATCTGATCCATCAAAAGATGAGGACACGTGGAGGCAGATCCCTTGCTTCGGAGTTCGACTCTCTAGAGAATTGTGGGAGTTAAAAATTGAAAAGTACCGAAGTGCCCAAAGTCTCAAAGGCCCGAAGTGAATCTGATTCGTTGATCAGAAAGAGACATGTGTCATCAAATCCATAGCTTCAGGTAAAAGAACATGGAGGAAGACGAGGAGCCACGCGACACCAGATCTAGAGCTTCGGAGGAAAGCGAAGGAGGAAAATTCCCGAAGACCTGAAGGAGATCTCGATCATTGATCGAGGAGGGAGAAGAAGGGTTGTTGATCTAGTTGAATGGGTCAAAGTTCTGATGCAGGAGCAGAACCATTGATTGAAGAGGATGCACGTCAGTAAATTGACAAATTCGAGTAAAGGAACAAAAGGTAAGAGAGATTTGAGTTAGGATTTTCCCGGAGCCCAAAGGCCTGAAGTGGATCTCGACCGTCCAAATCCAGGAGCCATGTGTCATCAGATCCTTAGCTCCAAATGTTTTTCTTGGGGCAAATATAGTTTGAATTTTGAAAGGTTCGGAGCCCAAATTGCGAAGCAGATCTCGGTCATCGATTTGAAAAGGGAAGAATTGATCCATCAATCTAAAAGGTTCCAAAGTTGGGCCATTGATCAGGAAGCCTCATCTCAAATCATAAGATCAATGGTCATGCTCCATTGTAGGGTCAAAAGGTGGGCACGTTTTTAAATTTTCAAGGGAAGGTTGCAATCATAACTGTGGTATTTAGAAAGGGACGTGTGGTGGTTCATGGTGAATTGTGGGGACAAAAGAGGTTTTCTTTCAAACCACCCTTGGTCATGCCCGCAATCTCACAATTGTGTAGGGTTATAGCCCTAGGTCACATTGAATAAGGAGAAATGGAAAGGAGTTACACCAAAGGCCGAAATCACTCATATTGGTCACATAAGAAAATCTACATGGCCTCGAGCCACCGGGATTGACTCAAAGAAGTCTTGGGCACCACATCGAACATTCATAAGTGTTAGGCCTTGTCCTCATCCTGATGAAGGTATTTAATGGAAATGGGGGTGGAATTTGATTACCTCATCTCACCCCATAAATGGAAAGCATACTAAGAATGGTCATGGGGGGATATTGTCAATCAGAAGTTTCCCGAGGAACGGATTTTCCTACAAAGTACATAACTAAGTCGGGCTCGCATATCACATAAGAAGGCCTACACAGCTTGAGAGAGTAGGTGTTGACTGGAAACTTTGAATGCATGGGTTCGATCACATTCCTGGTGGTTGCCACATTTTTAGTATATATAGATAGTTTTGATATTTTGTTATGGTCGAATGGTTGATCTAGGCTCCCTGCTATTGTAATATTTTGATGAAGAAAACTGGTTCTTTGGTTATGTCTTGATTTGATACTTCTTGATTAATCTAAGTCATCTTTCTTACTCCATCTTATTTTCCTCTGATACTGAGAGAGTTAATGATTGAATGATTCACATGGATTGTTGTGACTGTATTATGATGAATGTTTGAGTATAATGTTCTTATGATCTCTTTCAGTTTCCTTGAAATTTGAATCTAAGAGGATCTTGTGTTTAAGTTTTTCTTCCTTAGGCTACTGGAAGGATTGATGTTCATGGTATAACTCTACACTTTTCTCACCAAAGTCTTCCTCCTACTCACCTTTACTCCGACTTACTCACTAAAGTTGATCCAAGACCTCAATTTCTTGTGCATACCAGTCCATATTTCTGAGTTAGAATGTTATTTTCATTGAGTCTTATCCATTTGGTCTCTTAAAACTCATTTACATTTACTTTATAAACTGTGTCAGTGTTTCATGGAAACCTGCACAGGATATCTAGCTCAAGCAAGTACAAACAAAGATTATCAAGAAAGGAAGAGAGATTCAATATGGAAGAATGAGAAAATATATTCACAGTACTCCAATGATCTGATGATTGATACATAGATCATGATCAATATGATACAATGAATGAGTGGAATACACTCATATATAGGGAAAAGCATTCCATAATTAAGAAAAGAAATCAAGCAGTTAACTTTCCTTAGGAATGTATGCATGCATAATAGCGATGGTAAAAATAGAAAGTCTAAATAGAACTAGTCAATTAACTCCCACTGAACTAGTGTGTCGAAAATAGAAATTTCTTCAACACCCCCCCTGAACATCACTATGGAGTAAAAAATGAGTCCCGACTACTAGGCCATTTTAGGTACTCATGTACAATGCAACTAATGAACATTGAATAAAAGTGATGAAAGAGGGAAAACCACGTGGGAACAAACTCTCCCCTCAAAAGATAATGTACCAAAAGAATAAAATGACAGCTGCTAGGCAATTGTGTTCTTCACTGCAAGATGATCCTGCAAAGTCTAAAACTTCTGCTCATTGAAATTCTTCATGAAGAAGTAGAAATCTTTATGGATCTGATGAAGTCCTTTGGCAACCTATCGGGCCTTGTACTTCTTGATCCCATGAACCCATCTGCACCTGAAAATATTCCTTTCTGGTGGATGTGGAACCAGATTCCAAGTCTAGTTCTGTAGGAGTGAGTCATACTCCTTCTGCATGGTTTCTTGACAGAATGGATTTCCCACAACCCTATTGTAGTTATGTGGATCAGTAGATTGAACCATATAGCAATGCATGGGCATTGCAGGTTCTAAAGATGAAAATACATGAGAAGGCTCCTCATGCTAAGATCAAGTCCTCCTCAAATCCAATGGATACCCTGCAAGCTTGCCTGCTTCCTGAAGTGTGGTATGTGCCTTCTTGGGCATCTGATGAAGCTTCAATGCTAGCTTCTTATCTGGATGTATTATGTTATTATTTCCATGTACAAAATCGGAGTGTATGGAATCATCTTTGATGTCTGAAATTGATGGAAGAACAAGAGTATATGCATGTTTCAGTGGAGGTACATGCAAAGTACTCTCCTTATGTGTAAGTAGAATAAAGGAGTCATCATAAAAAGACTTAGTGAATTTATACAACCTTGACGTGTGATCCACCTCACCAATTGCAATGATGGAATTGTCATGCATGTCAATTACTGAAACTGAATCTGATGTAAATTCACCCTATTTACCTTTCTGAGTGATCTGATAAACTGAGAACAGATTCATAGAAAGCTTTGGAACATGTAAAACATTCTCAAAACTGCCATTGTGGAGTTCCAATCTCCCTTCTCATGCTACTGCTACTAGAGTATCATCCCCCATGAGAATAAGGGGTCTTGTGAATGGACTCAAGGAAGAGAAAACTTCCTCTTTCGTTGCCATATGATGGGTTGCACCAGAATCTATAATCCATGAATCAGATGAGGAATTAATTGCAACAAAAGCATGATGATATCTTTATTAGGAGAAGGATCTTCTTCCTTCTGCTTCTTGACTCCCTCTGGAATGAAGTTTCCAAGGTTGTTCTGCTGAAGTGCATGTGCCATAAGATCGATCTGTTTATTCATGCATGTGGATTCTTCATGATTCGGTTTATTGCAGTAAGTGCATTGCTTTCAATTCTTCGTCTTCTTGGAATCTGAAGAGTCTTTGGAACCAAAAGAATCATTAAAGGATTTGGAATATCCCTCCTTCTTATTCTGTTTGAATGACCCTTTTCCATCCTGCATGGTGAGTGCATGTGCTTTGAGATCTTTCATGAGGCCCATATGTATGAGTTTTGTCTACTCTTGTGTAAGAGACTCAACGAAATGAGCCAACGTGGGAATTTTCCAATTTGTTCCAAAAAGACATCTGCCAGAATGGAAATTAGAGACATATACAGTCACAACTACATATGGGCGGATTATTCCACTAACATTTTCCACACTTCCACTAGTTTCATCATTTTTTTAAAGAGGGCAGGATTTTCCTGGATATTTCCACGCACGTTCGTTGCAATATCGACGAAAATATTAATTTAACCTAGTCAGGATGTTCGTCGCTATAGCGATGATCTTTCGTGGCAATAGTGACGGAAATTTTACCTATCTCATTGGTCGGTGATAATGGCTAGTTGACTATTTTATCTATATATACGTGAGTTTAAGAGACTTTGCAACACAATTACTATAGTTGTGACACTGTTCTTGGCTTTTGTTTGAGCTGTTTATTTTTTCCGTCACCCACCGGTTGAACAAATCCAATTCTCGATCTACATAGCTTGGATTTTGAACTTGCAAGGTTAGTATGTTATCTTTTTTTTATGTACTCATTTAACTTGTAATTGTTTTTTCAAATGTCCAAATTGCATTTATCTTTTTTTTCCCTTGATAATATAATATGTGTGTACCATATTTCATGTCTTTGATTTTTGGATCTAGTTGGTATATTCTATGGAAAAGGGTATGTGGATTCCATAATATTCTAGGTTTATGGAATCCACATATCTTTTTCCCTTCAATTGTAGCTATAATCTCTCTCTCTTTTCATTGATAAAGATATGGACTTGCTCTTGAAACTCAACCCTAATCGATGAAATGATAGTAATTGATTGCTATATTCCCAGCTTTAGTAGGGACTAATAAGATAAATAAACACTAACCCTAAACTTATGTTAGGTGTATATGTCGTTATTATATAAAGAAAACATTTGTACACACATGACCTTATTATAAAGATGTTATATATGTCGTCATGATGTTGATCCTTTAAACATATGATCACCTTATTATAAAGATGTTGAACTTATTATAAATATTTAGGTCACTGTAAATAAACATATCATAATTGAAAGGAGTAGCCAAAATATAAAAAATTGACAACTTCATGTTTGGTATAGTGTAGGTAAGACAATTACTTGTCAGGACAAGGATTTGTCACAATGAACAAAAATGACAGGAAGCTTGCTCGGTTAAGAGAGGCATTAGAGGCGAGGGGTGATGGAAAATGTTATTTCCCTTGCTATGATTGAAGAGGCTTGCAAAATATAATAATTTTAATAACAACATCCCAAAAACATTGTAGGGAGAAGGGGCACGCTGAAGGGGGTTATGAATATCGTCCCTTGGTAAGAGGATTCAATATTTAATGTATTCTCTATAATAATCATTATGTCATGAATTATAGTAATATTTCTTATCATGATTTTTATATTTTCTATACACACTAACTTTTCTATGTTGTTTTTAAATATGTAGATGATGCCCCCAAAGTGTCGACCTCTAGAGAGTTATTTGCCAAGTACTAGCAAAAATACTACTTTACATGGAGATGAACTTCGAGATCAGAATATTGAAGTTGTTGATCAAGTTATTAATGATGATATGGATGGAGATAACATTAGTGATTCAAATCAGGAAGATGAGATACATAGATTGATCCAAGACACATTTGCTCCAATGGATGAGGACAACTAGGATTATAGTCATGATGTTGATCCTCTACTCGAGAAGTCATGTCAACCTCTTTATGAAGGCTCACCAACAAATATTTTATCTGCTATATTGTTGTTGGTGAACCTGAAGGTTTTGAATGGTTTATCAAACACATGTCTCACATAGATACTAAGGTATTTAATTTGTTAATTATTTATGCTTGCATGTTCACAAATACTTAAAACGCTCATTTTTTTCCTATATTGCTATTGTTTTCTAATTTGTAAATTAGTATATTGGATGATATATTGATCATCAATATTGTTTACATTGACTTATTGTTTAGAATTTTGTATATTGTTAGGTGATGTTCTATTACCGACGTCAAATATTTTTCCACGCACATATCGTGAAATATCCATGATTATGAAAGAAATTGGAATGGAGTATCAGGCTATTGATGCATGTCCTAATGATCATATCATATATTATGGACAATATGCATTAGAAAATGAATGCCCACATTGTCAAATAAGTAGATATCGAACCGATAAAGCGTCAAAGAAGGTGTCTCGCAAAGTTCTTCATTATATTCTTATAATTCCGCGTTTCCAGCGGTTGTTTAGGTGCCAAAGTATAGCACAGTTTATGGATTTCCATGCAAAGAACAGAAGTCGAGATGATGTTCTTCGAATGCCTGCAGATGGTTCTACATTGAACTACATTGAAGAAAAGTGGCCAATTTTTAAAGAAGAACCTCGTAATGTTAGACTTTCGTTGGCATCTGATGGTGTCAATCCATTTGGAGAGCTTCGTTCTACGTACTCAGTGTGGCTTGTTTTTGTTATAAACAATAACCTTCCTCCTTGGATGTCGATCAAGAGAGAGCACACAATGTTGGCAATGATTGTTCCAGGTATTTAATTATCTTTTATTTGCTTTAAAGCATGACAAAATATTTCATTTCTTTGTTTCGTGCATGGTAATTATTTCTTTTATATATCACAATATCTAGATAAGTATAATTAACCATACATTAGGTTGAACCAATCAGGTAGGTACCAGGTTAAAGATATGAACATATATATTGAGCCTCTCATCGATGATTTGTTGAAGTTATGGGTTGGTGTCACTATGTATGACATCTCTAGACCAATAGGGCAAAGACGATTTCAATTCCATGGAATACTATCATGGACAATTCATGATGCTCCTGGGTTAACACATTTTTGTGGTATATTGTT
>SNQJ01S0142164.1:12834-24717 GCA_010110895.2 Picea sitchensis
GTGAAAATTCGTATGGAGATCAATGGTGAGACTCTTATTAACTCAATGTATCTACTTCTATAATGATTGCATCTCCTAATTCTCCTTTAACTATGCAACTCAATAATGTTGAATATATTCCTCCATCTACTCCAAAAAAAGGACGACGTCTATGTCCAAATGAGCTTTATTTACACTTTTAAAATATATTTGTTCCCTTCCCAAATTTGAAAATTTTCCTCATTGGAATTTACCTACTACACAAGATCTTCTCACCAATGTTGACATCGATAGTGAACTCTCTACTTAAAATTAGGCCAAAAACTCCTTTGAATGGGAAGCATTACCACCATTGAGTATGAGGCCCCGATTAGAAATTAGACATTGGAATTGGTTCATTTACCTAGGGGTAAGAATTTATTTGTCTATAAATGGGTCTACAAGAAAATTAACATTATGTACAAATTATCAAGCATAATGCCAAGCTTGTTGTGAATGTTTAATAATAGAAAGAAGGTATTTAATACAATGAAACATTAGCTCTAGTTGTCAACATGGAGTCTATCCATATGATTCTATCTATGGAATCTTCAAATAGACAGGAGGTTCATCATATTGATATCAAAAGTGATAAGTTCCTTCATGTAAATATTCAATAATAAATCTAGATGCAATAACCATCATGATTTGTTCAAGAAGGTTAAACATCACCAATACGTGGATTTAATAAATCTTTAAATAGACTAAAGTATACACCTCAATCTTGATATGAGAAGATCCATAATTTATTTCTTAGTTGTAGATTTTATCACTGTCCGAGAAAGGTTCATCATTAGATTTGTCATCATGATAATCAAATTCTTATTATTGTGCTTTAGGTAGATGATCTAATTCTCGTTAACATTTTGACATCTCAGCTTAATGAACTAAAGTTAGGGCATTAGGATTCATTTGAAATAATTGATCTTGGTCTACACTACTTTCTAGGCATTACAATTACTCAATCTACCACCTTTGAGATCTCTCTCTTTCAACCTAGGTATGTTCTGTATTTGATGCAATGCTTAAGGATGAAGGATTGTAAGTTTGCTAGAACCCCTCTTGAGGCTAGGACGAAGTTTCAAGTAGATTATCCCTATCCTTTTTTGAGGCTACTATATATTTCCCTTTACTGGGTAGTCTTTTCTACCTTACTCATACTTGACCAAATATTATCTTTGTTGTCAGTTTGTATTCTTGATATCTGCAGACACCTCATCAAAGCAAGTGGTAGGGGGTGAAGTGTATTTGGCTTTATTTGAAGGGCACTACTCATAGGGTTAGATATCGACTATTATCCTTCTCAAGAGCCTCTGTTGAGGACATGCTTGCTAATACCACGACCTTATCCTCTTCTCTCATTTGCTCAAATTCAAAAACATCACAACATGGCAAGTAAAATCATTCTCAACATAGATAAGTTATGCTAAGATAGAAGAGTGGAAATGGCGATGAGTGTCACTTTAACACAATCATATGATGTTAAAAGAGACCAAGAAAAATGGATGAAGACATTTTTAGGTCCCTACTTACTATGTTATTTTTCAAAAGACCCAAATAAAATTATACATATGAAAATGAAAAAATTGCATTTTGTTTTCTTCACAATATATTATTTACCTTATTTTTTTTTTAATTTAAAATTCTAAATTATCTTAAAATAATCCAAAATCCCAAAAATAAATTCTTCATTTATAATACAAATATAATTACGCAAAATACATATGTGCTCCAAAACTCCATTTTATACATTTCCCATTCCATTCTCATTCTATACAATTCCCATCCATGTGCCACACCCAAAGAATCACGTGGACGTACCAATAATTTGGTGGTGGACCATGTACAAATATATCGTTTAGTGCTTTTAGTACCTTTAGCTTTTTGATAAGATTAGACACTATTGTCGCATCCATTAGACACTCTTGATAAGATTAGACACTTTTTGATAATATATTGTCACATCTGCCTCCACGTTTTAGTATCACATTCAATCCTTTTCGCATTACGACTTTTGTTCATCATACATTGCGATTGACAGGTGATGCAATTATGGAAATCGATTTTTTCGGTGATGTTCATTCTTCTTATAAAGATGATTCCATGATGATCATGAAGTTCTGAGATGGGAGGGTGGACTCCACAATATTGTTGAATGTGTGTCTTTCGGGTGGAATTTACAGTTTCAATGATCCTAATATTGAGACAAAAGAATCTCTAGGAACAAAACATATATGGTTTTCACTAAAAAGGGATCTAGGTGGGAGGATGTTCTTCATAATAAAATCAGATCCAAGCAAAATTAGATCAAAATGCTAAGAGAATCCCTAGAAAAAATAACATCTAGGTTTCTCATCGAAGTGAGATCTAAGTGGGAGGGAATTCTCGAAAAATGAACTATAAGATCCAAAGAAATAGGTCATGTGAGTTGGGAGGGTGACCTAGAAAACTCAATGCTGGGAGAGATATAGGCTTGTGTCATAGAATTTGATACCAATTGATGGGAGTTGTGACCTCTCAAACCAACAAAAGCTAGCTTGAAGAGGGAAGTGCATAGCCTGAAGCAATGCAATGCCCCAAAACAAGAGAGAAAGAGCAATAGAAATGAATATCCTTGAGGAAAAATGGCTTAATCATAACCATCCTAGCTAATGGCCTTATATAGTTTTACAATGGGCCCACACAATGATGCACAAAACATAATAGCCAAGAGAAATAATAAATAAATCTAAGTCACTTAGACTGGAGTATGGAAAGGTGAAACTAACTAACTAAATGCTCACACATCAAATAAATGCTAACTAAATCTTCTAGAAAGAAAGGGAACACTCTCATAAGAGTTATCACTATTGTGGGTGTGTAGTCCTTAGAAAAACAACCTCATTTATATAAATGTAATTAATAATTTATACTTGACTCAATGCACTTTGATCTTAAACTCTTTTTTATAAAAAATGTTAAGAATACTGATTAAAAACAAAGTTCAACATAAAAACTATGTATTATCCTTTAAGTAGATTAATCAAACTTGTATAATGATATATTATCTATGTAGCATACTATTTCAATATAAATCAACATAAAAACTATGTATTATCCTTTAAGTAGATTAATCAAACTTGTATAATAATATATTATCTATGTAGCATACTATTTCAATATAAATAACATAATCCATTACACTGTGATTTAGTGATTGAAATAATTGTGATATGTAGACCATTTTTTATTGATTTTTTAATTAAAATTATTTAAAAAATGTAATAAATATTGAATATATTTAAATAAAATAATAATTTATTTTATTGTTAATTAATATATCATTATATTATTATTAATAATATTCAATTTTATTTTATTTTAGAATATTTTTTTTGAAATCCATATTTAAAGATATTTGTATATTAATAAGTTTTTAACAAATTATAAATATTCATGAAAATCGTATACATTTTCTAAGGAAAAATTTGTAAACATAATCATGAAGTACTCTAATAATTTTGAACGTAACGTATTCTCTCCATATCTATAGTATGTATTAAGCACGCACATATACATATGTATAAAGAAAAATAAAAAGTCATTATAACTTTGATGGTGAGAAAAGTAATTAAAATATAAAACTTGATAAAAGTATGTTTTATATCATGAAAAGTACTACATGATAAATGGAAATATTATTAAATTTTTTTATATTAAATTTTTTTCAATGTTATTCATCGCAAAGTATCGATCATATTATCAATTTTTTTAATTTCTTAACTCAACAAAAGTATGGTGATCTTGGAAAGTTTATCTTAATGTTTTTCTGGGATAGAAACAAAATTCTAAAAAATCACAAGTAATCACTTATCCTCTTAAGATCTGATAAACCAATTAAATCTTAGAGGACGAAATCATCATCATCATTTTTAACTTAATCTAATTACTGATTTCATTGATTACGAACATTTCTCTTAACTTTAACAATATAATCAATGCTATTGGAAAATAATTTTAATTATCCAAATTATAAATATTAATACTTTTTGTAATATTTTAAAACTTTTTATTAATAATTGTAGTGTTATCTTTAAATATTTTAATAACATGAACTTGAATAATTTTGATTATGTTTATATTTTATTAATTTTAATCTCATCCTTAAAATTTAGAGTCCATCCTCTTTTAAGCGTGTGGTGGTATAATAATGTTTTTAATGGCCAATGATTACTATGTGGTCATAACTTAAATTGAAATGACAATGCAAATAGATATTTTTAAATATTTATAAGATTATATTTTTTCATTTGAAAACCATAATAATGTTTTTAATGGCTAATGATTTCCCACTATGTGGTTCTAATTTAAATGGCAATGAAAATAAATATTTAACTATGTATAAGTTAAATATATTATATAAGAATATTATAACCATAAAATTTGAAAACAATAAATAGATGTTTAATTATTTATAAGATTAAATATGTTATTTAAAAATATTATGAAAAGCTAAATTATTATTTTAAATTTAAGTTTACTTAAAAATTTCTAAACTATATATCACTATAAAAAAATAGTTTTTAATATTTTACAGTTTTTTTTAATCTTGTTTGCTATTCATATATAGCCTGAGTGGGCCTAATGGTTAAGAACATGTGTTTCCTCTTAAGAGGTCATAGGTTCAAATCCAGAGGGGGGTAGGGTATGTATACCTTCGTAGACTTTACCAGTCAAAATCGTTGAGCGGAGGGGAATCCCTTGTCCCACAAACAAGGATTAAATTATTGTACATTTTTTTATTAATTTAATTTATTTTTTAATTATTATTATTATTTTTTTAAATTATAATTAATTTACAATATTTTCAATACATTATCTTGATACCCAATCCTCAACCTTATTTATATAAAATTTTCCATTTTATATATTTTACTATTTTTATTTATTAAAAAATAAACTTTTATTTAACAATTTAATTATTATATAACATCCAATCATATATTTTTCAACCTTATTTATAAACTATCTTATATTTTAACTATTTTCATAATACATTTTATATATTTTACTATTTTTATTTATTAAAAAATAAACTTTTATTTAACAATTTAATTATTATATAACATCCAATCATATATTTTTCAACGTTATTTATAAACTATCTTATATTTTAACTATTTTCATAATATTCCAAAATGTATCAACATTCTTATGTTTCAAGCCTCCTTTATTATATTCACCTTAACTACTTCTGTGAAATATCAAAATTCTTAATGTTCTTAACTTTAAATATCCTATGTTATTTAATACAATATCTTTCACGACCTCACAGGACACCTGATTAGATGTTGTGATTGTTCACCTCCCAAGGGCATGCAACACCGTGATGGTTCTTACTTGGTTGCTTGGCACACCAAGAATACTTCGTTCAAACTATGCCTCTTCACCTACAACATACCCATAATTTGTTCTAGGATAATGGCGAGTCACACTCCTACTCTAGTGCAACTCTTGCTTACTTAGATAGTTGTTAGCATAGTTTAATACTTAGTTTGATTTAAGCTTACATCCATGAACATGAGAATCCAAGAGAACAAATACGAAAGAAAAGAAGACAAACAAAGATATAGTGCAAGTGACACAAATAGTTCCTAACACCCAACTAAGTCTTTGTTGTTGTGAAACGATTAGAATAAGAGCACTACTAGCTCGGTTTACAAATTTGGCAGAGTCACATGACTTACCTCACCTCATCAAGACTCCTAGTCACAAACATCTCCACATCCACCTACGGTGCACCTTAGATGTTCCCACAACCACAGACTTGTTGTCTCTTTGTTTCCGTAGACTTTCACCAAGCTCACACAAATTTCATTTATACCTCACACATGCCTCCACAGACATGCATTTCTAGACTTCCCCAAAACCTCCCAAAGCATCCGAATCGTGGCTACTTGTCTTCCATCTTGGAAACTCTACCTCAAGTAGTTGCCTCAGACTTGTTCTCCAAATCTCTTTCTCAAAATACTCTATCCTTCCTTTGGTTGTGCACGCTTTATTTTATATAGAATCCAAGAGTCACTTGTCCAAAATGTCATGTCTCTCAAACAAATTTTACAAAGGAGCACATGTGCTCAGTGGGTGTCATGGGAGACCTTACATCCTCCCCCACTCCAAGTTGTTTTCATGCTCGACAAAATTCATCAATATTTATGGCATCTCTTCCCCATCTCTGGATCTTGTCACCACCCAACAATTGTTGTCTCCCCAACTGTTGTCGTTAAGAGAAATATCCTCATGAAGTTCTACAAAGTGTTCCCAAGTGTTGGCTACTCCTGACCCATGATTTCTTTGATACTTCAACTCTTTCATTTTTGTTTCACGTAGGTTGGATCCTATCAATTTCTTAACTAGTTGGTTGATCAGCCCAACTGTTGCGTTCATCACTAGAAAATGCATCTCTTCACATTCAACAAACCCTTTTTTGTTTTCCTCATCGTCATCTTGTCTAACTCCACTTGGTCTTATTGAGTTGCCCACTACAACATCAACTTGTTCATCTCACTTAGTCAAACCCATTTTATTCTAGATAAGGTCTTTCCCCTTGCCACAATTTGGCAAATTGCTTCCCTACTTGAGTCTTTCGATGACACCTCCACTAGGAATCACCATTTGTGTTGCTTGCTCCCAACAACACGTTTTGTCTTCTTTGTTTAGTTGGAAGAGTGTACCCAATAGCCACAACCAAGGCTATTGGCATACATCATGTCTGACTTGTGCTCTGTCCAAGTGTCACATGACCAGACAAACTTCCTTCGGTGTGCATCCCAACTCCTCAAGTTGTTCTGTACTAATTTGGAAGTTGTATATCCCCATGGCCTTCCTACAAAAGTTCACTATTGTTGCTAGATGTTAGTATTCAACTCCTACCTCTTCCATATTTGTCTCCAAATATGGTTGAGTAAGTGCCTCCACACATTTCCTTTGATCAACTCTTGGAGTTTCTGCCGTGGGTAAGTTTGTTTCCCAATCTTCCACAACATCCATAATCTGTTGTTAATGACTATTCACTTGGTAATGTTCCTCCTTCTCCATGGAAAGTGAAGATTCCAACTCTCTCTTACACCCACATTCATAGTTCTATAGGTTCCTCAATAGACCAACCTTCCCCATGGTTGTCTTCACCGAAGTATTCATCATCATTTGTTGATTATCTTCTCTCCCTAAACTACTCAGATATGTTGGGGGGTGGATGACTTCTTGTTGTTGTGTCACGTTGCAACGCTTGTCCATTATCCCACTGACTCCTTATACCAACCTGATCATAGATATCCTAGGCATCCTCCTAAGATTTCTCTTCATTGTCATGGGTGCACTTGGTGTTCTAGCCTAATCCAAGAATATTAAGCGGCTTTCATGAATAATTGGGGCTGCTTTGGACAGTCTAAGGAATTCCAAACCTAAGATAATTGCATGATATTCCAATGGAGCTACCAAAAAATTCATGTTTCCAAACCACTCCCCAAATCTCAATGGTTTTGAACAAAAAATCTTTGTCATCGACATCATTGTTGACATAAAAAATTTAGACGTTTTAGTGCATATCTTAGGTTTGATATGAAGAGACTTTACAGATCATTGATTCACAAAATTGTGCATTACTCTGCTGTCAACGAAAATTTCCATATTCATCCCACTTACTATTGTGTCCATAAACCAAAGATATTCAACTTCTTCACTTTGTGAAAAATGTCCTTGACCTCTTGTCTTGAACTCCGACATGTGTTCCACCAATGTTTCCATGAATTTTCTCATCTCTTTCGTCAGCTTCTCCACTTGAACGATCTCTACCAAGGGTTTTGACTCTTCTATTCTTGCCGTGAGTCAATCCTCCTCATCAGCCAATAGAGCCAACTTCCCTTACATTGAAAAATTCCTCATAAAATTATTTTTCGAATAGAGGTAACACTCAATCATCCTACCCTTCCTCATGAGTGGTTTGGGTTGATCCTTCACTATTGTGTTTCCATTATGTTGGATGCTATCCTCCCTGAACTCTCCTAATGAAACAGACAAAACATTCTCAGTCTCTCTCATTAATGCCATTAGTTTGTTGATACCAGACTCCATCTATGCACCAAACTCTTCCATCCTCTCCAAATCCTCTTGGAGTTTCTCAAATCATTCAATTATATTGTCTCTCTTGAATTTCCAAGCTTCGTCACTTGCACCATCCATTTCACTGCTTGACCCTCATCACTTAGTATGTTCAAGAGTTTTCTTAAACTCCTTCGCTCTTCCCCAAGTCTACAATGAGTCATGTGATCATCTACACATCCAAGTGATTCTTTCACCCTCATTAAATTTTCCCTTGGTCTACGCATGCACATAGGATTGTTCTCAAACCACCGGTGATGGAATAACCCATATTATTGAGCCATTCACCATGGTATGTGCCCAACTACCCCTACATTCAATTATGTGTTCATATCTACGACAAGTTCTGTAATAGTCCTGTGTTCATCCACCTTGCCTAAAATCTCAGTTCAGCCTCATAAATTTGCGCTTGATCTACTCAAGGGGTCCACCCAGGTATGCTCAAATGTCAATATTCATCTGCAACGCGACCCTGCTACAATCCAAGTCCACGTTCAGGTTGTCTCTTGGATGGGTCAATCCATTGAACCCTCACTAAGAATATGCCCATATGTTTCCACCAATAAGTGCACCCTTCCACCCACAAATGTTATGTCCACAATAGTGGTGAAAAGCATCAAATTGTTTCTCAATTTTTCTCTAATACCACCTGTCATGACCCCCTAGGACGCCTGATCATATCTTGCAGTCATTCACCTCCTAAAGGTGTGCAACACCGCTATGGTTATTACTTGGTTTCTTGGCACACCAAGAATACTTCATCTGGACTATGCTTTTTCACCTAGAGCATACCCATACTCTGTTCTAGGCTACCGACAAGTCACACTCCTACCCTAGCACAACTCTTACTTACTTAGACAATTGTTAACATAGTTTAACACTTAGTATTATTTAAGCTTACATCCATGAACATGAGAATCCAAGAGAACAACTTCGGAACAAACCAAGCCAAACACAGATATAGTGCGAGAAACACAAACTGTTCCTAATACCCGGCTAAATCTTTGTCGTTGGGAAACAATTAAAATAAGATCACTACATATGTGGTTTACAAATTCGACAAAGTCACATGACTCGCCTCACCTCACCAAGACACTCAAGAAAAATTTCATCACACCAAAAATCCCTATCGTACTCGTCTCTGCAACCAGTTGCGGTGCACCTCAGACGTACTATCCCTTCATTTCTGGAGAATTTTACCAAGCTAACAAAGATTTTGGTTCTTCCTCAAACATGCCTCCATAAACCTTTGTTTCCAGACTTACCCAGAACATCACACTTTAAAATAATATTTCTAAATATGCTATACCACAAATATGATAAGAGTCCCTAATTTCTAAATTTGCTATACCACAAATATTCAACTTACAATGAAACTCACTTATTCTCAACATTCTTTTACTTTTACTGATTTTGTTTGAGATATTAATATATGTATATGATAAATCTCTCTAATTTCTAAATTTTATATACCACACTTATAATAAGGTTAAGTTAAATTTACTATACCACGCTTATAAAAAGGTGAAGTTAATGAAATAATCTTCTAATAAGAGGAAGTTAATGTAAAACATTTCAACCTGTTTGATCAATATTTATGAGCGAAATTAAATGAATAACAAACTAAATAGATTAACACACACACACACACACACACACACACACACACACACACACACACACACATATGTATAACAAAAACAAATATCGAGTGAACAATAACTTTTATTGAATAAATAAAATAGACTAAAATTGTAAAACTGCAGAACTGAAAACAACTTGCTTGAATGGTGGTAGCTATCTCTAAGAAGAGATATTGCTTCTACATGCATCCATCTAAACAAAAGGATTGCATTGATGCTCTAGAGGAATTTTTAACATTACTCATGAATTCCAAAACCCTAGACATCCAAAAACCTAACCCTAGAAGATGAAACACCAAAAGTTATGTGGGCCTCGATGGGTAAGTTGGTACCTCAACTTCTCGGGGTTGTAAATTTTGCATGCGACCTCCATTTTAGGTGTGAGATAGCCCATTGGAAAGGCATTTTCAAGAAATACACATTATGCCATCAAACTCTAAATTCGTCTACAATTTTACTATGGAAAGCCAAAAAAACACTGTTTAGGTCCCCAAAACGACCCTGGAAATACAAAAATATGTTCTGACATGAAAAATTCCAAAATAGGCCAGTTGGAATAGGTGGGTGGGCACCAATATCCACCTAGATGTTGTGTAGGGATTCAGGATAGCCCCATAAATGCATAATCCATAATTACAAATAAATGTCATCATTATAGAGAAATGTGTTGAACTAAAAACTGTCAAGAGGAGCCAGTTGGAACAGCTGGGTGGCCATCAATATCCACATGGATCAATCCTCCCCCCTTAGGAAGCAATGGTCTCCATTACGTTGATTTACCCCATCATGTGAGGAATTTTTTGTTAAATTTGGCCCCGAGTGAGCCACTTCCTTGGTGCAGGAGCTGCCCTACCTTGATGACCTGATAAAGCTGGATCCTTTGTTGGCGAGTTCCCTTGACCTGTGTGTCCACTAGATAATTAGTGGAGTCCTGTTCCATGTAGTCACAGTTGATCTTTGTTGGTTTCAACTATTCTTCGATCTCCGAGGTGTCCAATAATGGTGGAAAATATGGTCAGAGGAGGTCTACATTGAAAATTGGGTGCAAGCTAAGGAAGGGGGAGTGTTGAGCTCAAAAACATTGTTACCCACAACCTTGGTGATAGTGTAAGGCCCATAGCGAAGTGGACGGGTGATTTCGATGGGGAACTTTAAGTTGTTCTTTCTACAAATGTAAACAGACCTTATCTCCCACCTGAAACTTGTGCAGTACCCGATGTTGATCATGACACTACTTGTACTTAGCATTGACTTTCTGAAAGAATATCATGGACCTGTTGGAGGATGTGTTGAATCTGTTCAATGAATCTGGTGGATTTTTCGGCCTCAGATTGAACATGGGAAGATTTTGTTTGAGTGATTGCAAGAGGGAGTGCAACATCAATGAGACCCAAGTGTTGGAATCCTAGCCCCGCCTGAAATGGTCTATGGTCGGTGGAGCTATGGAGAGCCATGTTCTAGCTGTTCTAAACATAGGGAAGACTCTCATCCCATGTCCATGGATTCTTAGAGTTATACATGCACATGATGTGCACAATCATTCGATTGACGACCTCTTTTTGGCCATCGGTTTGAGGATTGAAGGAAGTGGATTTAGTGAGCCTGGAACACATATTTCATTAAATTTGGAAATATTCAGTGGATCTAGAATTTTAGAATTTTATCTAGATTGAGTTTTTTCAAAAAAGGAATTAGAAAATCATTTAATCCATTACTTTGAATGTATATATTCACCATTTTTTTTGTTATAAANGTATCATTATAAACTCTCATGTATCATTATAATGTATTCCCATTATTATTATTTATATTTTTCTATTGAAAGTTAAATGGATCTAGATCACAATAGTGGATCTTGATTTAGCTACATCTTAGCTTGTGTGTTAAGTAAAAGAATGGATCCAAATAAAAAACAATACATCTAGAATTTCAAACTAAACTAGCAAGATTGTTTTTTTTCAAATTGTGGAATTAAAAAACTGCTTGGTTCACTAATTTTTGTATATATTCACCATTGTTTTGATAAATTTATCATGATAAACTATATAAAATCAAATTTACATAAACTTGCAGAAGCAAATCT